>JAODAL010004742.1:0-152224 GCA_025379985.1 Phyllomedusa bahiana
TTTGTTGGGGGGGGTGAGTCCGATGTGCGGGAGTGACCCGTGTGCGGGGAGATGAGCCCTTTGGGCGGGGAATGACCCGATTGGGGGAGAGAGCCATGTGGGGGAGGTGAGTCCATGTGCGGGGGCAAGGAGCCGATGTGGGGGGGAGGTGAGTCCGATGTGCGGGGGCAGAGGAGTCCGATGAGCGGGGAGGGAAGATCGATGTGAGGATTCTTCCCCCCCCCTAGTTGATTGACCCTTCCCTATAACAAACATGGCTTCCCCCTGCACCCGGACAACTTTTTTGGGTGTTTAGGGTTTCAGGGTTAAACACACGGGGTTAGATCGGGTAACCTGCAGCTTTTTCATGCTGCGCATTGTTTCGTGCACAAATTTCCGAAGGCCCCCTTTTAATTTTGTGTTATAATTGTAAAATATGATGTGCAACATTGATGAAATCAAGCTGGAGCTGTGATAGGTATCTCAGAAGCTCTCATCTTGTGCAAAGAACATGCCCCAAAAAGAAGCTGTACCCATTCCATATATTTTATTTTACTCATTTTTCCCCCTTTCCACTTTTTGTGTGTAGTACAATAAAGTAACTTTAAACACCCGGGGCCTGCACTATTTTGTCTTCTATGAGTTTTATAGATGTAGAAGTGAAGTTGCATGGCAGGACTTGAACACTTTTCTAGACTATTTTGAAGACAATTTCGGAGACTTTGTGTTGTCTATACAATGTGGAGAAATTGGGGAGGAACTTATTTCATGGTCTGTTTATGACTCTGTAGTCCCCCAAAAAATAGCATGTAAGCGTTAAAATATGAAGAATTAGTGGCTCTCTTCTTATCATAGTGGCTCCATATTTATAAAATTCCAGGAAAAATTTTTTGCATTTTTCACAATTTAACACTTTTTAACATCACAGTACACCCAAACATACTTTCACACTGACATACAGGCACAATCTAAGAGTCAGCCTCACACACTAAAAAAACTTTGAGACTCTCGGTTCAAATATTTTGATCAAAAGATGTTTAAGCTGCCCACGACTTTCAACGTGATCTCAAAATGGGCATCCATCCTATCTTTACCTCCCAACGGCCAATCGGGCCTTCACGGGGGCCCACCGCCTCCATTATTCAGAGAGAAAAAATAAAAAACCCCCCAAACCCAAAGGCCCTTCTTATGACACCCTGTGAAGTGGGGGGGGACAAAAACCCCAAAAATGAAGCCCCCTTTCCCTTCCCATATAGTTTAAAATCAATGTACACCCAAGTATAACAGTTTTCTGCACAAAAAAAAACATCTTGAAAAAACGATGAAAAAACTGGGTGCCACGGGCAGGCTGCGGCACAAAGTAATTATACATTACACACACAGACCGCCGCCGGGGCCACTTTCTGCAAAAAGGGCAATACACACGTGGAAATCCAAAGAAGCTTTATGTATCTATCATACATAAAAAAATTTTGAGACTCTCGGTTCACATTTTTTTGATCAAAAGATTTTAAAGGGGCCCCCACGCCCCTTTTAAAGTGCCAAAAACGGGCAGTCTACCCTTTTTTACCTTAAATCGACCAATCGGGCCCTCTCGCTGGGTCAACCGCCCTCCTTATTCAGAAGAAAAAATTAAAAACCCCCAAAACCCTAAAGCTCCCCTTCTTATGACAGCCTGTGAAGTGGGCGGGGACAGAAACCCAAAATGGAACCCCCCCTTCATTCCCATATTTTAAAATCAATGTACCCCAAAGTAAAAACGTATTTTTTTTTTGCACAAAAAAACATCTCTGAAAAAACGTAGCAAACCGGGGGGCCCAGGGAGGGTGCGCACAAAAAATGCTTTTTGGGGATTTCCAGTTGTATGCCCACACACTAGGCCCCACTGTTTTAACAATTGTTGACTTTCTGCGCCACAGTGTAGTATCACTGGCATGCCTCTCTGCAGCTGCAGCTTTCTTCACAGACACCTCACAGACACAGATTTACCATTTCTCAGGATCCATTTTTGGCACTGCTACATGTCACCAGTGGCAGCCTAGTTCATTTCCTTTCTCTGGACCTCTGCTTGTCATGTGGTTTCAGCCACAGACTGACTAATTTCCTGCCCACATTCCTTTTATAACCTCCTTGTTCCTGAAACATCAACATCTAAGGACAATTGTTTTATATTATAGAAGAAAGCTCAAACACATTGGATTACAACCATTCCTGCACCACACAAGCCTCTCCAGTATGTCAGGTCGAGAACCCGGAAGTGAAGAAGAGCAGATTGCTGTGAGCTTCAGAGCAGAAGCAGCAGGTGATCTGGTGGTAAGTATAACTAGAGGGAGGTTTACAAAAACTTTGGAAAACCCTTTTAAGACCAGTTAGAATTATTCCCATGTTCTCCAAATTTGTGTATGAACTTTTAGGAGGGGCTCCTTAATCGTGCACCTGGGTGCACCGTTACTAAGGGCTTGTGCTGTGTAACATTGTGTATGTTGATTCACTATACTCATTTTTCATTTGGACTGTTCTTCATCAATGCCTTCCAGTGATGGGATGACGGCTTGATTCTGATTGATTACTATTTGCTATGGTAACTCATAGTGATATTATAAATTATTCCAGGTGTTCCCTATGAATCTACACTAGTATATTAGGGAATGATATAAATATCACTTTGTTATATATTTTCTTATTATCTATGGTACTCCCTTTTTCTAGCTATTAGATCACAGATGCTGGGAATGGGCATTAGGGAAACATTTCTAAGATCTGTCTCAATAGCTTCAGAGTATAAGGAATAAAATAAATGACGCAGATTTCCTCCTTATTTATAAAGTGTGATATTTTCTCTACTGAAAAAATTATATCCAAATGGCAAGTATCACCTAAAAAGTAGTAGTCCAATCTCCAGATTTGGAAAACTACAACTCCCAGCCTGTGTATACAGTTAGAGAGCCATATATCGCTGTCATGGCATGCTGGGTGTTGTACTTTTGCCCATACTTGGCAACTTTTGAAAGTGACCATCAGGGAGATCTCAAGCAGTGGCGCTCATTTGCGTAGACCATGTCCTCTTTATTAAAACTCATCCTGCAAAAAACAAGCCCATAATCAGCTCTGTATACAGAATAATAAAAAAGTTATGGCTGTCAGACTATGACGACATAAAAACACAATTTTTTATATTTGTATTGTGTAAAAGTAAGAAAACATAAAAAACGATATAATCATGGCAATTGTACCGACCCACATAGTAACGTTATTTTTTCATTTGTACTGCACGGCGAACGCTGTAAAAAGGAAGCCCAAAAAACAATGGCGGAGCTGCATCCCCCCACCACCATTTTCATGCTCCAACGCTAAAAAAAAAACACTGTGGAAAACTTGTGCGCCAAAAATGCACAATACATCCCTAGATGAGATCCATGAGGGGTGTTAAATCCAAATTGGGGTAACTTCTGGAAGGTTTCACTTATTTTGGTACTCTGTGGGCTTTGCAAATGCGACATGGAACCCACCCCCTAATTTCTTTCCAAACCCAAAATAGCGACCCTATACCCGTACCTCCTCCAGCGCACAAACAACATTTACTCCCCCCAGTAGGGTATTGCCCAACTTTTAAAAATTGCGTAAAAAATTTTTAGGTGCTTTTTTTCCCGGATTCTTTGAAAAAATGAACATTTTTTAGTTAAAATTGCTGATTTTTTGGAAAAAATATAGTTTATTTTCACACCGAATGCTAAAAAATTTGCGAAACACCTTGGTTTGATGCTCAGCCCCCTGGATAATTCCCTTTTAAAAGGGGGGGATTTTTAAATATTGGTTTTTAGACCTTAGAGCGTCTGCCAACCTGTAAGGGCCCAACAAAAATCGTAATGAAATGAGCCCCAAAAAGCCCATAGGTGTCCTCCACCTAGGCTTGGGGTTGAGCCAAATATCCCCTGGGCCACAAGGGATAATTTAAAAATGCATTTTTAGGGGAACCCAAAGTTCATTTCGTGGTCACATTTACTGGCCCCCAGTGAAAAATGGATCAAATTACAATTGAAAGTAAAATAAATTTAAAAAAATTTAACCCCCATACAGGGGGGAAAAAAAAGCATTTAGTCAGCCATCAATTTTAAATTTCCCCCCACTTAAATAGTGGAGGGGCCTGAAATTTAAAATTATAGGTCGACCTAAACTATGGAGACAAAATAGAAAAAAATTCCAGATAATCACTTTTTGGAAAAAATTTATTTGAAAAATTATGGTGGGAAAAGGCCGCCTCCTTTTGGGGCCGGGTGGGCCCATTGCCCGGGGGCCCCAGTCTCAGGGGGCCCTCCCGGGACCCCTACCCTGCCCAGTGGGGGACACCCGGGGATTGGGGGCCGCAGCGCCAGCTCGGGGTCGCCGCGGGAGGAGGGGTTTTCCCCTGGCGGGCCCCGAGTACCGGGCGCCGGCCTTGGCGCGGGCCCCCTTCATCCCACGGCGATGCCGGGTACAGCCCCACCTGTAGCCATCAGGGGGCCCCCCTGACCCGCTTGCGGGCAGCCCGAGGTGAACATCTGGATCTATTGATCCGTCTGTTCCTCCCAGGAGGCCGGGGGGCAGGCGCGCCTTTTTAAAGACGTCATTGCGCGCCGCCCCCGGGGCCCTGCAGTCTGTGTGAACGGCCACCGGTCCGGAAGAAAGAGGAGGGAAATCAGTAAGTAAGATTTTATTTTTTTTTTTAAAACTATCCCCGCCTGCCCATATACCCGCCCTTCCCTGCCCCCCAATACCCTGCCTGCCCTATACCCTGCCTCCCCCATATCCCTGCCCCTGCCCCCCAATACCCTCCCTGCCCATATACCCTGCCTCCCTCCACCCATATCCCCTCCCTCCCATATCCCTGCCTCCCCTGCCCCCCAAATTTACCCTCCTGCCCATATCCCCTGCCTGCCTGCCACCCATATACCTCCCTCCCCATATACCCTCCTGCCCATATCCCCTCCTGCCCATATACCCGCCTGCCTGCCCCCAAAACCCGCCTCCCATATCCCCTGCCTGCCTGCCACCCATTACCCCCCTACCCTATACCCCCTGCCCTTCCCTCCGCCCCCACCCATATCCCCTTTCCTGCCCATTTAACCCGCCGCCTCCACCCATAACCCCGCCTGCCCATATCCCTGCCCCTGCCGCCACCCATAAACCCTCCCTGCCCATATCCCCTGCCTGCCTGCCACCCATATACCCTGCCTGCCCATATACCCTGCCTGCCTCCCACCCAATACCTTCCCTGCCCTTACCCTCCTGCCTGCCCCCCCCTATACCCTGCCTCCCCAAAACCCCCTCCTGCCAATCCCCGCCTGCCTGCCACCCATATCCCCCCTTGCCCATATACCTCCTGCCCATATACCCTGCCTGCCCCCCATAAAACCCCCCCCCCCTTTTATACCCTCCCTGCCCCCCCATAACCCTGCCGCCCTTTAAACCCTGCCTGCCCATAAAACCTGCCCCCCGGGGCTATATCCCCTCCCGCCTGGCCAATACCATCCCCTGCCCCCCCACATACCCTGCCCTGCTCCCCAATACCCTCCCCGCCTCCCTTTTCACGCCCTGCCTGGCTATAACCCCCCTCCCTTTTCCCATATACACTCCCTGCCTGCCCATATACACGCCCCCCCGGGCATAAACACTGCCCTCCCTGGTTATATACCCCCCCCGTGCCCTATACGCCCCTGCCTGGTTTTAATCCGCCCTGCCGGGCTATCCTGCCCTCCGCCCATATACTCCCCCTCCCTGCCCCATAAACTGCCCCTGCCGGCTATAACACTGCCCCTGCCTGGCATATACACTCCCCCTCCCTACTTATACACTGCCCTCCCCGGGCTAAACCTGCCCTGCCTCCATATACTTCCCCTCCCTCCCCCTTATACTGCCCCTGCCGGGCTTATACGCCCCTGCCTGCCCATTACACTCCCCTGCCTGGCTATAACACTGCCCTCCCTCCCCCATATACTGCCCCCCCTCCCCATTTTTCCCCCCTGCCTCCCCAATACCTCCCTCCCGGGCTATTCCCTGCCCTGCCTCCCCATAAACCCCCCTCCCGGGGTATATACACTGCCCGCCTGGCTATATACATGCCCGCCGGCTAATACACTCCCTCCCTGCCCATATACTGCCCCCCTGGCTTACATGCCCTGCCTCCCATACTCCCCTGCCTGGCTATAATTGGTCCTGCCGGCTATATAGCCCTCCCGCCCTAATTACGGGCCCTGCCTGCCCTAATTACAAATTTTTTGCTTAAATTTCTGCAGGGGACGGTGCGCCGGAGAAGGGGTTTATGGGGAAAGGAAAAGGGAAAAAGAACGATCGAACGACTGAAAGACAGAATCCCCGGGAGTCCCTGGTGTCAGGTTTTTTTGCTACTAATTCGATTAGTGCTGTGGTCTCTGTCTGAAAGTGACCTGAGGGGGAAATTTTATATTTGTTTTTGAGTATTTTTTTGTGTTTTGGGGGTGGTGGGGGGGGGGGGGGGTTTTTTTAGGTTGGGGGGGGGGGGCCCCCCGTACACCCTCCCGCCCAGGGGGCCCCTAGTGCCGTTTAAAAGGGTGGGGGGGAAATATGTATTTGGTCAATAACAAAATTCTCCAATACTTTTTCATAATTTCCTTTTTTGGCAAAAGACAGAAGTCAAATGTGTTTTTGAAGTCTTTACAAGGTTGGACACACGTTTTTGGGATGTTGGCCCATTCCCCTGCAACTCCTCAGAGCATTGATGTTTTGGGGTGTCGCTGAGCAACCAGACTTTCAACTCCCCCAAAGGTTTACATGGGGGTTTAGATCTGGGAAAAGGCTAGGCCCCTTCAGGACCTTGAAATGCTTCTTAAAGTATCCCCTTTGTTGCTTGGTGGGGTGCTTTTGGGATAATTGCATGCTGAAGACCCAGCCACGTTTCATTTCAATGCTTTGCTGATGGAAGAGGGTTTTCTTCAAATCTCACTACACGGAACGGTTTCCCGGGCCCTTTGCGAAAACACCCCAAAGATATGTTGCCACCCCCATGCTTTTACATAGGGGTTTGGGGTTCTTTTGGATGCACCTCAGCATTTTTCCCCTTCCCCCAAACACAACGATTTTGTTCCTACTAAATTTTTATTTTTGGTTTTATTTTACCAATGAAATTTCCCTACTCTTCTGGATCTCCAAAAAGCCCTGCAAAAAATTCAGACGGGCCCGGAAAATGTACGGGTTAAGCAGGTTACACTCTGGCACTGAGTCCCTGGGGGCATTGTGTTTTACTATGGTACCTTTGTTAGTTGGTCCCCCTCATGTAGGTCACACTAGGTTTCCCCCGGTTTGGTTCTGGGATTTTGTCACCGTTTTGTGATCTTTTTTACCCCATGGGGTGAGTCTTGCGTGGGGGCCCCCGCTTGGGGGGAGAAATTTCAGTGGTCTTTTATGTCTTCCATTTTTTAATTTTTTTTCTCCCACATTTTTTTTTCTCCCAAGGCTTGCCTATTAGATTCAGTCTTTTCCCCCCTGGAGCGGGGTACAATTTTTTTTTTGTGTCCTTTTTTCCCGCTCTTTGGTCTTCTCTAAGTGGATTTGGAGTGTACTGTTTGAGGTTGTGGAAGGTGTCTTTTAACTGACAAAAATTCAAACGCTACCTTACTAAAGGGAATAAATGGAGGACAGACAGCATCTTAAAAAGAGTTAAAGGTGAATCCCGAAATCTTGCTTGTTTGTAGGGGACCAAATATTATTTTCCACCCCTAATTTGCAAATACATTTTTCCAAACGGAAATGTGATTTTTGGGTTTGTTTTATTTTGTCTCTGACGTTGAGGCGACCTATGTTCAATTACGCCAAGTGGAGAACTTGCACAATTGATGGCTGACTAAATACTTTTTCCCTACTGTATAGCTAAATTAACCCGTTACCAACATATGACGTACAGGTAAGTTAAGATGTCAGTAAAGGTGTACGAAGAAGGCTCTCATACTGAGCCCTTTCTATATGAGATTGGGCATAGCTCAGCTCCGATCCCAACAATTTATTCCCTTAGATGCAGTGGAAAATGCATCTGCAGCATCTAATTGATTAAGGTATGGTGCTGTGCATTCAGTTGTCCATTCACTCCTATGTCCCCACCCCCTTCCATGTAAGAGGAGAGCAATTTTTGTACACTGCTCTGCATCATATTATTGCAGAAGAATGTTCAAGCCGTCACACCCCCTAGTGGTCAAGTAGCTTAGGGGGACTACAAGGAGAAATAAAAATAAAATAAAAATAAATAAAATATTTTAAAAGTCAAACACCCCTCTTTTGTCACTTTACAAACAAAATAATATGAATAAAAAAGCTACACGTAATTGGTATCGATGCATCCGTAAAGTCAGATCTATTAAAATGTAACATTTATTTGTCCCATACGATGAACAAAATGAAAAATCAAAAAATTGCTTTTATCCCAAAATGGTACAAATAAAAACTACACTTCAGCCCGCAAAAAAAGCACTGAGAGGACTCAGGTCCATAGATGGGGGGAGAAAAAAGATATGGGCTGCTGAAAATGACGCTGAGGCCCAAATGTAAAAAAAAAGAATTTGCTTTTTAAAATTACTTAAAAACTCTGAAAATTTGGTATTGCTGGAATCATATGGCATATCATTTGTACTGAGCAGTGAACTCCATAAAAGCCAAACCTACACAAAAATGGCACAATTGTGTTGTTTCATGTTCCACCCCACACAAATATTTTGTAGGGTTTTCCAGTGTGTTATAAAGTATGGTCAATGCAACTATTAAAAAGTACTACAAAACACAAGCCCTCATATGTCTATTTAGTTAAAACAAATAATTGTTTTGGGCAGGATCGGGATGATAAGTAGGTGAAGGTAGGCAACCACCTTGGGCGCCACTTCATCCCTGGTAGAAAAGGGGGTGCGAGGAGGGATGAAGTGGGCTGAATTTTCCATATGAGGGACCCTAATGTCTTTATTTGCCTAGGGCACCAGAAGACCTTGTCCCAGTCCTGGTTATGGGTATTGGAAGGTAAGGGGAAGAAAATTAACGCGACATAAACGAAAATCACTGTGACAGGAAGGGGTTTAAAGTACATTACAAAAGTGCTTACCTTTCATAGAGATATTTTTTATAAAATAATTATCTTCTACTGGATAACCCATTTAAGCTACCCTTCCCACCAGAAACCAGGGAAATAGGTAGCAATAGGAGTTTTTTTTTCACATTTATCAGAGTAAATCCAAACAGAAAAAGAGTATCAAAAAGAAAAAGTAATACATAGCATATGTGGTATGCTACAGTTTGTTTTCTGACTATAGAACCAAGATAAAGCTGTACTTACATAGCTATATAACAATTAAAAATTAGTATTTCCAAGAAAATATAGGCCTCTCCTCGTTTGTAATTGCTCCTTGAACATTAGCAGTACATCAAAGTGCTGTTGTGGTACTCAATCTACTAGAAAAGTGACAGAAGATTAGCCAAAGTACACGTTTAACAAGATCTCTTCCCAAGATAAGAAACCTCTTAATAGTAATACATTATTTTAATTAATGCTGCCGCATATCTGACATTCCAAGAAAAGCTTGAATAAAACAGCTTAATGATTTTAAGGATCCTGCTGTGAATATGAGAATAAACCTTAAAATAGAAATGTAGATACATACAGGGATAAAATTGTTGGCACCCTTCCGTTAAGGAAAGAAAAACCCACAATGGTCAGTGAAATAACTTGAAACTGACAAAGTAATAATAAAACAAATGTTACTAAAAATCAACTAATGAAAATCTGACATTGCATTTCAATTGTGGCTCAACTGAAAAATAAAAAAAACAAGTAATGAAAGTAGTCTGGGCAAAATTGATGGTACACCTAGAAAATATTTTGACCATAAGGACATGTTAAACTAAGGTGTGTCTGGAATTAGCATCACAGGTGTCTTCAAACTTGTAATCATTCAGTCTGCCTATTTAAAGAGTGAAAAGTAGTCACTGTGTTTGGTATCTTGGTGTGTACCACACTGAACATGGACCAAAGAAAGCTACAGAGAGCGTTGTCTCAGGAGATGAGAAAAAAAATTATAGACAAACATGTTAAAGGTAAAGGCTATGAAGACCTTCTCTAAACAGCTTGATGTTTCTGCTACTGCAGTTGAACATATTGTCTAGAAGTTAAAAGTCTATGGGACTGTAGCCAACCTGTAGTGCCCCAGAAGAAGATTACTTTGGACTGTGGACATTTACCATATTGCTACTATGCAGATCTATCAACACCTTACTATCCTGGTATCATGGTTTATACTGTTATGTCCTTCTTTATTGTTTTATATCGTTAAACTCAGCTTAAATTGTTTATTATAATATGTTCTTGTCACGGATGCCCCTGCAACCCTCATCCCGGGTCGTGGGCGCATCCGTGCCCCGCTACCGGGCGCCGCTGCGACTCGCATGTCCGGTCGCGGACGCGCTCATTCCCCTGCCTGTCCGCCCGTGTACTTACCCGGCCACGCTCCTGCTGCAGCCTCTGTCCCTCGACCACAAACCTTGCCGCCTGCCCTGACCTTCCTGCCTGTCCACGACTACGAGCCTGCCTTCCGATTTTGAACCACGCTACACCTCGGCAGCCTCCTCAAGCAAGTCACGTCAGGGGTAGCAACCTGGTAGACTCCCGCCGCAGCAAGTCAATCCCGCTTTGTGGCGGGCTCTGGGGAAAACCGGGACCTACTTAGATTCCGCTCCCTGGCGTGGCTTACGCCATTGCTTGCGGTGGTCCAGTAAGATCCGGCCATGGATCCCGCTAAGGTGCCTCTACCATGCGTCTCTGACATCACCTCCATCGTGGCCCAGCACTAGAAGCAGATCACGCAGCAAGCGCAGCAGCTTAACCGGCTGTCTACTATGATGCAGCAGCTCCTCGCCACTCAGCAGCAGCAGTCGGCTGCGGTGGCTCCTCCCATGGCAGCCGCTCCGGGGTTGTCTGCCGGTCCTAAGCTCCGGTTGTCCATGCCGACAAAGTTTGATGGGGACCCAAAGGCCTGCAGGGGCTTCATAACCCAGTGCTCCCTCCACATGGAACTTATTGCTGGTCAGTTCCCGTCGGAAAGGTCCAAGGTGGCCTTTGTGGTCAGTCTCCTCTCCGGAAAAGCCCTGGCCTGGGCGACTCTACTCTGGGACCGAGGCGATCCGGTCACAGCTGATCTTGCGACATTCTAACAGGAGTTCCGCAGTGTCTTCGAAGAGCCTGCCCGTGCTTCGTCTGCCGAGACCGCCTTACTGAACCTGCAGCAAGGGAACTCCTCCGTAGGTGATTACTCCGTGCAATTCCGCACACTAGCTTCGAAGTTGGCTTGGAATAAGGGCCTCTCCAGCCAGATTAAGGATGCCCTCTCCACCCAGGAGCCTCCGTTTTCGTTAAGTGAACTCATCCATCTGGCAAACCGGATTGATATCCGTTTCGTGGAGAGACGTGAGGAGCTCCGCCAAGAGCATGAACCGGTCCGAACACGGCGTCTACATCGTCTTGCGCCAGTGTTTCTACGGCCTCCACTGCCTGCTTCCCAGCCACCCGTGGAAGAGGCCATGCAAGTGGATAGAGCCCACCTGACTCCGCAGGAACTTAACCGACAACGTAAGGGGAACCTCTGTCTCTACTGTGGCAGCCCAGAACATCTCCTCAGGGGTTGCCCGCTCCGTCCGCAACGTCCGGGAAACGAGCGCACCTAGGCTTCGTGGGAGAGGCGTCCCTAGGTGTGAGCAACCCCTCTCCTCGTTTGACCATACCTGTCCTGGTCGGTACTGGGCCTGGTACCCACTTTCAAGCCTCTGCCTTCTTGGACTCTGGGTCGGCTGGAAATTTCTTGGACGCTGCCCTGGTGTCTCAGCATAATCTCCCCGTGGTCCGTCTGGAGAAACCTCTGGCCATCTCTTCTGTCAGTGGGGAGATCCTCAGCGATCCAGTCCGCTACCGTACTGAGCCTCTGTTCCTTCAAGTGGGGGCACTACATAAGGAGAGACTTACGTTTTACGTGTTACCCCGGTCTTCCTCGTCCATCCTTCTGGGTCTTCCGTGGCTGCAGCACCATGTTCCTGTGCTCAACTGGCAGACGGGCGAAGTCTTGCGTTGGGGGCCAGAATGTCGGTCTCGCTGTTTGGTGGCACCTCGCCCGGTGCTTACCGCTTCTCCAGTACCGTCTAAGCCTCTGGCGGGTCTTCCCGTGCCGTATCAAGAGTATGCTGACGTCTTCTCCGAGAAGCAAGCGGAGACCTTGCCTCCACATCGCCCCTATGACTGCCCTATTGACCTTCTGCCCGGAACATCTCCTCCACGGGGCAGGGTTTACCCTCTGTCTGTGCCTGAGACCTTGGCTATGTCAGCTTACATCAAGGAGAATCTCCAGGCTTCCTCAGCACATTGTTTCTGATCGGGGAGTCCAATTTGTTTCCCGGTTCTGGCGCTTCCTCTGTGGCCAACTCCAAGTGAAACTGGACTTCTCTTCGGCATACCATCCTCAGTCTAAGGGGCAAGTGGAGAGGGTTAATCAGACTCTGGGCTGCTATCTGCGACACTTCGTCTCCGCACGTCAGGTAGCCTAACCTGCTACCTTGGGCTGAGTTCTCCTACAACTCTTTAGACTCAGAATCTGCCGGTGCCGCTCCCACTTCATTGTCTACGGACGACATCTGCGCCCACCTCTCCCCCTCCCGGTGCCCTCTGAGGTTCCAGCCATGGATGAGTTGGTCCGGGACCTAACAGCCGTCTGGAATCAGACACGCCAGTCTCTACTCTGGGCTTCTGCTTGTACTAAGATACAAGCTGATAAAAAGCGAAGACCTTCTCCCATCTTCTCTCCTGGTGACAAGGTGTGGTTGTCAGCGAAGTATATCCGCCTCAAGATCCCCGGCTAAAAGGTTGGTCCCCGGTTCTTGGGTCCGTTCGAGGTGCTGAAGCGCATAAACCCAGTGGCCAACAAACTCCACCTTCCTCCCACTATGCAGCTCCCGAACTCCTTCCATGTCTCTCTTATGAAGCCGGTCATCCTAAATCGTTTTTCTCGGAAAGTTGCTCCTCCCACTCCCGAGGCTGACACCACCAATGTCTTTACTGTAAAGGAGATTCTGGATATGAAAACAGTCAGAGGGAAGCGTCTTTTTCTTATTGACTGGAATTGGTTCGGGCCCGAAGAAAGGTCCTGGGAACCAGGACCTTTCTTCGGGCCCGAAGAAAGGTCCTGGGAACCAGAAGAAAACAGTTTGGACCATAATGTTATCCGGCGATTCCTTCAGGCCAGAAGGCCCTCGACAACGAACCTTGCCGCCTGCCCTGACCTTCCTGCCTGTCCATGACCACGAACCATTGCCGCCAGTCCTGACCTTCTGCCTGTCCCCGACTATGAGCCTGCCTTCCGATTTTGTACCACGCTACACCTCGGCTGCCTCCACAAGCAAGTCACGTCAGGGGTAGCGACCTGGTAGACTCCCGCCGCAGCAAGTCCATCCCACTTTGTGGCGGGCTCTGGTGAAAACCGGGACCTACTTAGATTCCACTCCCTAGCGTGGCTTACGCCATCGCTTGCGGTGGTCCAGAGGATCCACTACCTCCAACCGTGACAGTTCTGTTTATTTTCATTATCATATACACTGTGGGAAGGATCAACACATAGCCAGCTGATACTAAGAGACTCTGAGATTTGTTACCTATGGACTGAGAATTTGTTAACTTTTCACTTTGCTAGAAGATACATACATTCAAAACATCCAATAAAGGAAAGGAAGTGTATCTCACCAAGTCTTCTCCTTGCAGAAACAATCGTCCGTCTCCAATGTCCAATGTGTATCCGCACCTGTTATTCTCAGTACTGGGATTCACCTTGCTCCGCTCGGATCTAGGTCTCCCGGCATTGAGACCAAAAAACACTCTTGTAAACAAAGGCAAAAGGAATCCAGCGGTAGCATGCAAAAAAGGTGCTTATTTATTCCTTGTTACAAAGTGGCTAAGGTACAAAAAACATGTTAAAATCCAACGCGTTTCGGGCTCTGCGTTAATGGCCCTTGTTCACGGACACCAAGGGCCATTAACGCAGAGCCCGAAACACGTTGGATTTTAATATGTTTTTTGTACCTTAGCCACTTTGTAACAAGGAATAAATAAGCACCTTTTTTGCATGCTATCACTGGATTCCTTTTGCCTTTGTTTACAAGTGTAGAAGATACATAGTATTGGAGTTTCGGAAGGAAAAACTCAGGCACTACCTTTGTACTGTCTAGAAAGATTCTGAGTCATTCCCACAGGCCAGAATAGAAGCTCTATACAAATGTATGAGAGACTGAAATTGTTGTTGTAAAGGTATTGCTTCTCCACTCCATCCCTCCCATTAGAAGATTCTAGATCACCTAGTAACTGTATAGAAGGCTAGCACTCTGAGTCCTTAGGTGTTCTGCAGCTAGAGGCAAGTGGTTGGCAGAAGAAACTCTGCCAGACTGACTCTGTGACCAGAAGAGGATTCTAAAGATAATAAGCCACCAGCCCTTTGACCAGGAAGCCAGCCAGACGACTGAGCCACAGACTGAGCCAGCATATGAGCCTTCTGAGAGATAGAGGGACAGCTAGTTAAAGCCTTTCTTCAGCACAGAGCCTTTGTCTACCAGGGAGGAGACTGGAGAAGCTACTCATTGTCTTGCCTGTATTGTGTTGCACTTCAGTTCCTCGATTAAAGAACTGCACTGGTTAACTGCAGACGCCTGACCCTCTGGATTTATTTCCCCTTGGGGAGCACCCCCCCTTACCAACCCTTCCAGGGAGCAGCAACACATGATGACACTTTTACAGTGTCCAGGGAATGCAGCATAGAATTCGAGCCGCCCCAAACTCAAGCACTGCAAACCTCCTTGGACAAGGCTGCAAAATTGATGACAAATTAAAGAGATGCATGATGCGAATGGTAACTTAAGAGTACAAAATAACTTCCAAAGACATTAAGGTCAAGATGTCATATTGCACTGTCTTTGCCAAAATAATCTTAATGGAAGATAAATAAGGAGGAAACTAAAGCTGAAAGCAAATCATAAAGAATTGAGATCGGAATTAGCCAAAATGCATATTGACAAGCCACAAAGCTTCTAGAGAATGTTTTTTGGACAAATGAGAAAAAATTTAACTATTTTGGCAAGTCACATCAGCTTTATGTTCAAGGACACAAAAATGAAGCGTACAAAGAAAAAAACATTGTACCTACTGTGAAACATGGAGGAGGCTCGGTTATGTTTAGGGGCTGCTTTGCTGTATTTGAGGGTAGTGAACTGCAGGCACTGCAGCAACAATACTCTCAGGGTCAGAACTTAGGGCCTCCAGCACAGTATCGCCTATTTCTATTTTAATGTATTCTGAATAGGATGTTACTAGGATGGGTGGTGGTTAATAAACTTATAGTAATTAGTTGCCTTTTGGCAGACTGTCTCTTAGCTATTAGCTACCAGCTAACCATCATAGAGGGTTGTATTTCAAGTGTACAATAAAATCTCAAGACTATCAAGGCATTCTGGAGTGAAATGTGCTGCCTTGTGTTAGATAGTTTGGTCTCAGGCACAGGTTATGTGTCCTCCCACAGGATAATGACCCAAAACACACAGCTAAAATGTAAAAAGCGTACCAACAATTTTGTCCATGGGTGTGTGTAAAATAGGTCAATTTGCCTGTGTACTAGGTGGTGGGGCGACCAACCGTCTGATGACTCTGGCAGCCACCTGCAAGTTCTTTTACTATTGTGGGGAGAGGTGTAGTTTTGGATGTGGATTTGGTAGTAGTGTGATGCATCAGCATTTGACAAATAACTACAGACAGCAACTTTCTCAGGGAAAACTCCAGCCTTTACTCATGGTACTGCACTTGTGAACATTACATCTCTCTTGGCAGGACATCAGGCAAGAGTACATATCTTCACATATAGCCACACTTCTATTGGGGGACTCACTCTGATCAACCCCACACTTATTCCCAACCTCCTCAGTAGCCTCTCTGTCCCTCTTCTCCTAAGATGTTAGCGGTCATGCCCAAATGGGCCTCTCTTTAGGCCTCTTAGTATGCTACCCAGGAATAACTCACTGGGCTTACTTACTCTGGAGGTTCGCTCTGTAAGAGCAGATCTCACACAAGTTTCCCTGCTTCTGCCTGTGTCACAGGTGTTCTTTTCTGGAACTCTTCTGTTTTCTGGACTAATGGTGTGTAAGGTCTCCAACCCCGGCTTGTACTACCTATCACCGGCAGATAGGTAGCACTCCCTTCTTGTACTGCAACATCTGGAACTGCTTACACACTCAGAATTCTGAGCTCAACTCCACTGAGCTCTCACTCCTCACTCACCTCATTGTCTACCCAGTCCAGCAGCACCGTCTTTAGCTCAAAGTGCTGTTAAAGGAGTTGTCTCATTACGAGCTTTCAGCCTGTCAGTGTCCCTGGTAAGTTGAACTGAGGGGCGTGCTAGCTTGTCTGTCTCTTCTGCTCCCTCTCTCCTCCCTCTCCCCCCCTCCCATCAGCACACCGGCAGCTACGTAACTTCTATCCCGGGGGGGGGGGGGGGTTTGCTCTCAGAGTTCACCCTGTGTGTGCCTGCCTAGGTCTGTTACAGGAGAGGGCTGATCTAGGAGTGTAGAGAGGAATATGAAGCTGTGTGCTAATAGAGCAGAGGGGATGCATGTGTTCCTATATCCCCTGCTTAGCTTACAAGTCTCCACATCTCCAGCAACAACAAGGGAAGTGTTACTATACTCAGGATGTCTCACTAATACTGGAGAGCATAAAGTATTCACAAGCCTGATCTGTATAATATTAGTATAGTCACAGTTCCAAAGACATATCATGATTATAGTAACAGACAGGGTCACTGCTGTCACATCTATCTGTGTAGAGAGCAGGAGGAAGCAGGCACACACAGGGTTAATCCAGGGAGCACAGACACAGACGCCAGAGTCCTCCCTTCCCCCTCCCTGCACTACAGAAGCATTCTGTGCGGGAGGGGCTCTCTGCTCCGACCTGTCTTCAAAGGTGATGAGTCATTCAGACCTGACAGCCAGTAAGATAAGGATCAACAGGTTGGCTGCTATAGAGATCTGAGAAGCTGATGTAGTAATACTAACAGGGCTAGCTCAAAATCAGTAGGACATTTGTAATGAACATATATTGCAAAGCTGCTTGTTTTTTAAAGATCTTTAAATTAAAACCCAATCATTGTAGCGAGACAACCCCTTTAACCCCTATGACTAGGGACAATCGTTGACCTAATTAACTCCATGTTTACATTCTATAAAGTAATATACATATATATATGCATATTGTAATAAGCACTCCCTGTTACTAGTAATTCTACCGCAACACAAATATACAAGTTAACAACCTTACACCTGTATAGCAATGCTATGGAATATCCCAATAACATTATTTTACCCAATTATATTACCATATGGTGCACTAATAACAGGGCAATACACATGCTAAAATGATAGTAACCTCAACTCCCTAAACATATCACACTGCCCAAATAATATACCATACAGCGCTCAACTATCAGACATCACCTTCAAGACTGAAAGGAAGAAAAGAGAAGAGCCCAGTGGTGGAAAGGGAGAGTGGGGGAAGGTAAGAACAGGTTTTTTTTTTTCTTTTTTGCGCCAACCGGAACTTCCTATTGAGTTTTTTGAGGAACCAGACAACCCTGTTAGATTCTCAAATTAGAAAATTGACTAACTTCACCTAAGATGGTTGCTGGTGCTAGCACTAAGAAGATGTATAATTTTAATCTGTGGTATCATGTCCCATTTCCTCTATTTAGGTATGGTTGGGGTCCCATATGTAAACTTTCGTCATCAGGATGCAAGCACCCCTCTATGGTGCACAAATTAAACAAAGACATTGTCCAACACTTAATATTTATTAGTCTACGTTATTCAAAGAGAAATGTTTTGGCGAATTGATGGAGAACTGCTCTTACTAGAGCTGAGATATTACAGAAGATACAGAGGTCAGCTGTTACATGATGTGCTGATGACCTTGCCTGGTTTGGGGATTACAAGGTTAGGAGGTATTAAATAATCCAACATACTTTTGCAGTCATCCTGATACATATTTGGTCAACAACATTAATATTATTCTTATCCTTTTGATACCATGAAACCACAGGATAAGGTGTTGTTCCTTGGCCACAAGAGCCAAAGAAAGCTTTTACGGTTTAATTTGTTAGACCCTGATTGGAAATTACATACCCCAGGATGGAAAAATAATTCTTCACAAGGAAGCCCTTCTCCATTATTACATATGAGTGATTCTCCCACAGGTGCTGCAGGAGAGTGTGAACATAACTCTGATAGGTGTTCAAATTTAGCGAGAACCAGAATGTCTTCGAGGTATACCACTAGACAAACATAGAAAAGATTCCTGAAGATAGTGTGGATGAATTCCTCAAAAGGGTGAGGTATCTCATTAGGGAGAAGCATCATGTCAGTGTGTAGAGACAGAAAGGGATTTTAGCATGAAGGCATTTCACGCCTGGTTTGTCCTGCTTCAGCTTTCAGTATGCTCAAAAGAGGGCGCATATGATTTGTCTGAACTGCATATCATGTAACCCAGCAGGCTTGACACCACCATGCCATTTCCCCACAGTGTGCTCACTCTAGTCAAACAAAAGTCTATGTAAAGAGCTGTGAGTAGCTACAATGTAGAGTGGTTAGCACTTCTCCTTTCAGCATAGGGGTCCTAGGTTTACTTCCCTGCAGAAACCAAACGTGAATTTTTTTTCTCTCAAATCACATACCTGAGTGAGGTTTCTTTTTTACTTTTATTTATTTGCACTGTTGCCTAATTACTAAGGAGTACAGAGGACAGGAGTAGAATGACAGAACCTTGGGTTGAACAATTACTCAACATTGAGTGTGTGTGATTACTAGGCAGGGAATAGACTGACAGTAGCTGCCTGAGAAGAGAGGTGATATCTGAGCATGTGCGCCCAGGACTGAGGAGCTCTCATCAGTGGTGGTATCCCCTGGAGACGAGCTGTGCACTGTGGATCACTAAGGGAGCAGCTAAAACACAAATGCTGCAGAGTTGTAATTAATGATGAATGGTGAAATGTTTATTATTTTATTTGCAAACTTCCAACTTAAATTTAACTTTTTTGGTAAAACCTCTATAACACATTCACGCCCCACTGGCATTTGAATATTCTAAATGACTAACGAGAAAAGAGCTTGAACTTTTAATCTACCTCTATTGGATGTAGCATTCCACCAGTCACATCTGACTCACAGAGCCTTGCAAAGCCTTGTTAGTGGAGCATAAAGCCGATAAGGCTCCACACACCAACACGGTACTTTTTCCTAATGAGATACCTCACCCTTTTAGAGCCACACCCAATGCCTCTCACCTAGCTAAACAATAAGTTCTACTCTATACTGACGAGGGGAAAACACACTGAAACAGCTGTATGCAGATGAACAAAACTGACATGGCTTGAATCTTTCCCATTGCAAGGCTCAGTAAGTCAGAGATGCCTTGGGGAATGCTACATCTAATAGATGGCACTGAAGAGTTCCAGCTCTTTCCTATAGGCCTTTTAGAATGGGTGAATTCCTGTAAAATGGCAGGGGCATTACTGAGGCACAAAGGCATGACGAGACACTAGAAGTGCCCATCTTGAGTATTGAAGAGGGTTTCTCAATCATTGCTCTCACAGATTTATAACAAACTTCAGGTCCAGGTATTTTTTAGGTCCAGCTTGGTCCCCCAAATCTTGTCAAAGAGTTCAGCAATCAGGGGAAGTTCTTTACTTTGATCATATTCAAACCACGATAAACAATAATGGGGGGCAGAGATGATTTTTTTTTCTTGCAAAGCTGAAGACCCAACACCAACTGAAGATGAGGACATTCATGTTAAACCCTTGTCCAGGATTTCTTTCATGTAGTTAGATATGACTTCAGTCACCAGAAGTAACAGATGGTATTCCCAGCCTCGCGGTGGAGTGGCACCAAGAAGCAATCAATAGGACAGTTATAGAGGATATGGTAAGGGCTTGGCCTATTGTTTGCCGAGAATATCTACAAAATCTGAGTACGGTTCAGTTAGTGGCAGTGTTTAGTGTTTATCCCAACACGTAATATGGTAAATGTTTCAGTCTATGACTAGTGCATGTTTCTGAGCCAATGGAAGTCCAAAAAGTAGAGGACTGATGGATCTCTTCAGAATGTGGAATGAAATTTGTCCTTGTGGAGTGTCGCGCACACACATGGTCAACAGAATGATGGCGAAGTGGATGACCTAAGGCAAAACGTCGACATTGACAAAGGCAATGGTCAATTTTTATCCACCTGGGTTGCCGGAATCTACTATCTGGTTACCAAGGATTATTTATACAAACCATACCTCCACATTTCAGGCCATGACTCTTTGTTTACAAGCTCCTCCTTAAACAATAAATCATAATTGCCACTTAAAAAGAATTTGGGGCTTCATATATGGAAACTGTCTAGGTCTAAGTCTGTCTTTGTTGTCCATAGCAACCAATCAGATCTCCCCTTTCATTTCTTATAGTGCGCTGAAAAATGAAAGAGGCGTTTGATTGGTTGCTATGGGCAACAACGAGTTTTAGGCCTCGTTCACACGACGGATTTGGCCGCGGTTATGGCCACGGACCCGACGCGGTTTCCGTGGCCATAACCGCGGCCAAATCGCGCCTAGTTTATTAACATGGTTTCCTATGGGAAACCGCGTTAATATTCACACTCCGCGGGTTTGGCCGCGGCTCCGCGCATGTGAAGAAGTCTCCTGTCAATTCCTGACAGGGAGTTCTCTGCGCGACGGCCGCGCAATGCTGCCGCGGGCCTCGCCACGGGTGGTGCGCGGCTGGGACGCGGTTTTCCCTCTGCTATTAATTTGCATGAGGGCAAACCCTCGCCGCAAGTCACGCCCCTAAGCATGCCCCACTCGTGCCGAAACCACGGCCACCGCCCGCGCCGCAAACCCAAGTTTGCGGTGCGGTCCAACGAGGTTTTGGCCGCGGCGATACCCACGGCCAAAACCGTCGTGTGAACGAGGCCTTAGACCTAGACAGTTGTCTCAGACTGTTTTTGAACGTTTTTGCCAATGGAGCTCTGTGAGGGCTTTTTATTTATGGGATAAGTTGATCTTTTCATTGGTACCATGCTGGAGTGCATAAAGATTTTATTTTAATTTAGTTTTGATTCTATTTTTTGTGAGGCTGCATGGAAAATCAGGACATTCTGGCATATTTTTTTTTTATGTGACATTCACCATTCAGGTTAAAGAGAACCTGTCACATAGTTTTTGCCCCCCTTGCTGAGGACAGCACAAGCTAGTGACAGACATGCTGTTTCCAGTGCTGTGTCCCTTATTCTGTAAGATGCTGTAGTTTTCGTGTATTTAATGCTCAAATCTGCAGCTTTCAGCCAGAAGAGTCATTCGAAGAGTCCTTCAAAGTGTCAGGTTTTTTTTTAAACCCGGCCAATCGGAGGCTAGCCTCGCCCATCTCAACTGATAAACCTATTACTTTGAACAGGTAGAAACATGTGAATAACTGTCAGTGGGTGGGGTTAGCCTTTGGTGGGCGGGGCTGACACCTGCTCATGAATAAGATTTAAGGGGTAAATGCTCTAAAACTGCAGCATCTTACAGAATAAGGGGCACAGTGCTGGAAACAGCAGGTCTGACACTGGCTTGCGCTGCCCTCAGCGGGGGGGGCTTTTAACATTTGGGGAAGGTTCCCCTTTAAACAAAACAAGTTTTCATTTTTTTTATTTTTTTTCCTACAAGATAAAGGCTGACATGTCCCAATACAAATGCGTCATAGTTTTGGTGTATTTTGAGCCCATAAAACTTCTGACGCCGTATTCTCAGTATAAATGAACTGTAATATACCAAAACTAGGCGCATTATATGCCAGACAGGGGAACATTGTAATGCGCCTAAAAAGGGATTAAATTAGTAGCAATGATACACTGGGGCCCCTCCATAATAAATGTGCTTAAAACTGTTTTTTTATTGGGAAATCAGGGGTTTTGTGTTATTTATTTTTTTATTTTGTTGAAACATTTTTCATTTATTTGCTATTGACTTTTTTTTTACTGTCCCAATATTGTACTAAACTATGTGATTGCTTTTCTATTACATAGAAATACAGTACTGTATTGTTAGGCTATGTCTCTACTGCACACAAAAACATCAGTTTTTTTGCTTTTTTGTTTTCTTAAAAAACGGTGGAAAAATCGATAAAAAAGGGGGCCCCATAGATTGTATATTTAAAAATTTTTGTAGTTTTCAGAACTTTTTTTTTTGCTTGTTTTTGCTGCTGGTCGTTTTTTGAAACATGTTGTAAAAAACGACAGAGCAGAGCTGAAAGTTTATTATTGGAGTCTATGTAAGGAGCCAGATGTTTTTTGCAGAAATCCACAGTAAATATACACTCACCGGCCACTTTATTAGGTACAAGTATAACGGTTTTTGGCCCCCCTTTCCCTTCAAAACTGCCTCTTTCTTGTGGCTGATTCAACAAGGTTTGCAACGATGCTCAATTGGTCCCAAGGGGCCCAAAAGGCCAAAGGGAAAATATTCCCCCACCATGACACCCCCACCCCCACCCTAAAACCGTTGATAAAAGGCAGGAGGACCCATGTTTTCATGTTGTTGCCCCAAAAATTCTGACCCTACCTGAATGTCCAGCAGAAATCGAGATCATAGACCAGGGAAAAGTTTTTTTCCAATTTCTAAGTCCAATTTCGTTTCTTGGGCAAATTTGGGGCCCCAGTTTTCCCGTTCTTAGCTGAAAGGGGTGGCACCCGGTGTGGTCTTTGTGCGTGCCCCTCGCCCCAAGTTCGCCCTACTGTGCTTCAGAGATCTCTTTGCCAACCCTTGGGTTTTAACGGGTGGGGTATTTGAGTCATGTTTCCTTTCTTCAGCTGAACGTTGCCCATTTCTTGGCCTCTGGCATCACAAGGGCATTTTTCCCCCCCAAAGGGTGCCCCTCATGGAGTTTTTTCTTTTGGACCATTTTTCTGTAAACCCCCAAGAGGGTTTGCGTGAAAATCCCCGGGGATCAGCAGTTTTTTGAAAACTCAGACCAGCCCTTCTGGCACCAACAAAAATGCCCGTTCAAAGGCACTCAAAACACCTTTTTCCCCCTATGATGGCTCGGTTTGAATGCAGGGGATTTTCTTTACCCGTTAATGCCAAATGCATGAGTTGCCCCCCATGGTTGGGGTGATTTGAAATTAATGTTAACAGCGTTGGACAGGTGTAAACCTAATAAAATGGCCGGTTGGGGTAATGCTGGTTTATTTTTTTCAAAAAAAAGTGCCCCAAAAAATGCAAACGCGCCAAAAAAAGTTTTGTTTTTTCAGCACTTTTGACACACTGGCCCAAAAAATCAGTTTTTTTAAGTTTTTAGGGATTTGGTTTTCAGTGAGTTTTTTGTCCAATGCCGTGTATACTACCCAAAGTTTTATTCTGACTTGTGACAAAAAGCCCATTGGCTCTAAAAAAGCTCCCGTAAAGAGCCTGGAAGCCATTATTTGACCCCTTTGGCTGGGGGCCTTTGATGTGCTGCGTGGGGGCCCTGGCTGACAGGGTAACCCCCAAGCTGAGGACCCTACAGACCCTACAGAGGTCTGGGAGAGTTGGCAAGTGTATAGCATTGGGTAAAATTTACAGCTGCCCCCTCTTTTTACAACATTGCTGCAGACCAACAATTTCAAAAAGGCTTGAACTGCAAGCCTGGTCCAAGATGCAGGTAAGGTGTCGGGTACAGTGACTATGAGAGGTGATATTTCAGTCTAAAGTAGCCTCTCCTACTTATAAAAAATGCTGAGGAAGAATTCATTCGCTTTCTGGCCATGTCAGCATTATAAAAGGTCTATGGTAGGCTGGAAGCCAAGTAACAGATTTCGCACTTGGGCCCAAAGACGTTAAAGGGGTTTTCCACTCATCGTTATCTTACCGAGCCCGTTTTCTTTTTTTCATTTGAATTTTAGGGGGTGTTTACTGGCTTCTATGAGCTCACAGAAGAATTATACATTAAAAATTTCCCAGAATTTAAAAAAATTTTGCAATAAAAATTTCCCCATGCGGTAAATACCCAAAGTATAGAAAACACCAAGAGCCGAAAACCTAGATAAAGAAGCAAAAAGTAAAAATACAGATCAAAAGCAATGTATCAAAGTTTGGCCAGTATTGGGGCCCAAAAAATGTTGAACTCACGGTTTGCAGGTCGCGATATATTAAATTTTGGGGCATTTTTTGTGGACTTTAGAATTTCTCTGTCAAAAAGCAGTGTATTTTATCTTTTCCTGCTTGTTTTCTTTTCTATTTAGTTTGAGGGACAGCCTTGGTAGGTGGGTCGCCCTTTCGGGGGGGTGCCCCCCCTTTTGGTAGGTTCAAATAGTGACGTATTTAGGTATTTCACAGTGTTTTTGGGAATTTTTTTTTTATTTTTTTTTTCTTCTCGCAACAGCTGTTATAAATATGAGTGTACTCTGCAGAACCGTGAGTCACAGACATTTATTAGGTCATACATATGATTTTGATGCTGTATTTTTATATTTTGATTATTTATCTAGGTTACTGTCTCTAGGTGTTTTCTATACTTTGGTATTTGACCGTATAGGGAGGTTAATTGCACAATTTTTTTGTATCAGGGAGTTTTTAATGAATATTAATAAAATTTTGTCGTTTTATTAATTTTTTGGGGGGGTTCTAGATTCTTCTGTGAGCTGTATTGTTTGGATCCCAGATGAGTATCTTATTTTTCTGTGAGACCACTGGCTTCTACTAGGCTGCAGTAGAAGCCAGTTCTGTAGCTATTGCAACCAGTGCTGGCAGCCTGTCAGGAAAGATCAATCAGGTCTGTAGCTATAGCGACCTGAGGAGCTAATGCAGCCCATAAAGAGGGGATATCTAGGAATAGGTAGGACACTGTTAATGGACACATTTTGCAAAGTGACTTGTTTTTGCAAGATCTTTAAGATAAAAAGCAATCCTTGTAGTGAGACAACCTGTTTAAGGTTTGCCTGTGTCAATAATTTTGGTGACATTGCTGGAGATGTTATCTCTGGGTTTTCTGCGTGTGAATAAAGTACAGACTCTGTTTATTTTTCTTATAGATACAGAAAAGCATTAGATCTTCAAACATCTAACATAGCAAAGTGCAACATTCCTACTGACATATGGAGAGAATTAAAGGATTAATGCGTCATTTCAATTTAAGTAATATGTCAATTCATCAGAGGTTTTTCCTCATTGTTCCTGCCTCCTCCCTGCATCAATATACATCAGATAAGACGTCCTTTATCCCAATAATTATTTACATGTAGTGAAGGATCTTGTTCACCTTGGAGAAGTAAACAAAAAGCAAAAGATGATTTACAGGTTTCCATCACAGTTTGCTTTGCTGCCACCTCTCGGTAATTCTGGAGTTTGATAGATGTCTTGTTTAAAATGTTAAAATATTGGTAGTAGTACAGGCAGTCCCCGGGTTATGAACAGGCTAGGAACTGTAGGTTTGTTCTTATGTTGAATTTGTCTGCAAGTCTGAACAGAAAACACTATAAACAATAATATACCCGGGATAATGAAAAAAATGAATGAGAGCTTGGACAACCCAATATAACAATACTAACAACCGAAAAAAGGGGAAGACCAATATTTAATGATCATAGAAAAAACTTTATTCATCATAAAAGATGTGTAAACATACTGCAAAATACCATATAAAAACCATACAATACCCAAAAAAATGCCACCACCCAGATAAAACAAGAGAAACAAACACTTCTTCAAGGGGAGAAGCGTCAGCTAAACGCGCGTCAGGGTAGCACAGGGGTCTAACGGTCATCTATTTTTTCATGGACACTTTCTATGGTATAGTATCTTTTTTCATTTTTGCTATACACCTTTAGGATGCTATGGATCCATATTTTCTCACATTATTTATTATTTATTTTATATGTGACCCTAGATCCCTGTGTTTATTTTTCTTCTTTTATCTGGGTCGTGGCATTTTTTTGGGGTATTGTATGGTTTTTATATGGTATTTTGTAGTATGTTTACATATCTTTTATGATGAATAAAGCTTTTTCTATGATCATTAAATATTGGTCTTCCCCTTTTTCCGGTTGTTTGCAAGCTGGAACAGGTATATTTATTAAATTTAAATCCTGCAAAAAAAAAAAGCTTTTTGGATAGTGCATTGAAGGGTTTTTACATTTGTTTTGCTGTCTGTGTCTCTGTTAAGAAGATTTCACCTCATATGCTGCTGTGGCATGCTGGCACGTTCCACAGCTATTATCTGTTGTGGAACATGAAACTACAAGTGCCAGCATGCCCCATAAATCTTCATTTGTAACTAGGGGACAGATGTAAGGGGTAATGGTGTAAGTCGGGGACTATCTGTATGATAGTGTACCGTGTTAGCCATAGGAAGCAGTAGAAGAGTGAAAAGATAAGGTGATCCCTTTTAGAGGTATGTTTGATGATAATCTTTTGAGAGTACTAGCTTTCTCCACTATACAAGAAAGTGTAAATTCACAGACTTTTATACACAGCAAGCAGTGATCTTCAAAGGATCTTAAAAATCTTTAAAAATAACGGAATGCATTGTAAGCAAACAAAGGCATATTATTTACAACAGATCAATAAACTACAAACTAGTAAAGTGTGACAAGAGGAACATTTAGGGTATGTTCACGCGGCTTATTTTAAGGCGTAATTGTGGGCGCATTTCACCGCATATTGCGCTTAATACGTGGCGAAATGTGCCCCGCAATTACGGCAATCCATAGCTCTCATTGAGAACTATGGATGATGCCTCGTCCCCCCGTGCATACAATACGATCGCATTGTACACGCGGGGAGATAAGTGACATGTCAATTACGTGCCGCAAACATTGCATGTCAATGGGGCCAGCAGGCTGCCACCCCCGCTCTTCCCCCCGTGCTTTGGGAGTGCACGCTGATCAGCGCGACTCCCAAAACACCCGACGTATTGCGGCGCGTACAGAACGCGCCGCAATTACGGCGTGTGGACATAGCCTAACTCTTGTTTGCTATCGGGAGTAGTATGTGGCCTATAAAGACAGACCAGTTTATACATAGGGCTACATGAAGCTAGCATGGATAATGAGCCCATTCCCTTGAAATGAGCTTACTTCCTCTCCTTCTGTATATTGAAATGTCCCAAAACTCAGAGAGAAAGAAAGGAAAATTGTCTGGTCTAACACATTGTCATGTTATTTGTCCCACATGGCGAATGCTGTGCAAAAAAAAATTCCAAAAATACTTGACTTCTTTTGGTTATCTCAAATCCCAGAAAAAGTGGATGGACCTCGTCCCATGAAAAAAATGTACCATCACACAGTTCTACCCGAGGAAAAATAAGGAAGCTATTGGTCTCAGAAAGTAGCAATGTTTATTTTTTTTAAGGCAGTGTTCACACGGCTTATTCAAGCTGTAATTGCGGGACAGATTTCACCCGCAATTACGGCTTGAGTAAGAGGCGGGGGCGGGGTGGGGGCGCAGCCCCATAGACTTTCATTATCCACGGCGCGTACACGCCGTAAATAATGTGCATGTCACTTTCTCCCAACGCGGCGGATTCGCCGAGCGGGGAGGAGAGACGGAATCCATGGTTCTCTATGAGAACTGTGGATTACCGTAATGGCTGGGACGGATTGGAGCCGTACTGCAGCGCAAATACGGCGCGCAGTACGGCTCCAATCCGTCCCAGAATAAGCCGTGTGAACGGGGCCTAAAAGTAGCAAAACATAATGAAAATTATATTAATTGGTCTCATCCGAATTGTAACAAGCTGCAGAATACAGAGGGCATGTCATTTATACTGTACAGAGAACACCATCAAAAACAAACACCCACAAAATGGTGCAATTAACTTTTTTTCACGTACCACCCAATAAAAAATGTTCTTTGTGCTTTATCACTACATTATATGGTAGAGTAAATGGTGCCATCGAAAAGTAGTTCTTGTTTTGCAAAAATTTTCTATGTAGACAGAAAAGTTTTGGCTCTTGGAAGGTGGAGATAAAAAAACAAAAAAAACAAAACAAAACAGAATATTGCTGCATTCTTAAAGGGGTTGTCTCACTACATTTATTCATCTTACCTCTTGTTTTCTTGGTTTCATTTTGAATTCAGGGGCGTGTTTACTGGCTTCTACTAGGCTGCAGTATAAGCCAGGTCTGTAGCTATAGCAACCAGTGCTGGCAGCCTATCAGGAGAGATGAAACAGGTCTGTAACTATAGCGACCTGAGGTGCTGATGCAGCCCATACAAGAGGGGATATCTAGTAATAGGTAGGACACTGTTAATGGACATATATTGCAAAGTGACTTGTTTTTGCAAAATCTTTAACATAAAAAGCAATCCTTGTAGTGAGATAACCCCTTTAAGAGGTTAATTTGTCTTAATATGGTTTATGATGGTCCAAAAAATTCTGATATTCTCACACTTGTTACTGAAAAAGACTATCCGGCCTCTGATAAAAAAGGGCCAACAGCCTACTTTATACTAGCTTTGTATTTTGTGTAGAATCCAGAAAAGATCAAAGCAATTTTGGTAAACTTTTCTGGGACAATCTGGTAATTTAGAATATGTGATAATCTGTTAATTTTAGTCTAATTAATGGTGAATTCCTAACATTTTTCTGCATTAATTATAAAAGTTTATTTTTCTTTGGAATGACCCGTGAGCTCACTACTGAGAATGACGTGGTCACTTCAACTGGGATATCAACATATCTCCCTGCCAGATGAAACTATAAAGTGTGGTGGGGATGGACCCTGGACTTGTGGTTGTTCAGTCATGTCCAGTAGACCTTACTCATATTACACTCTTCCCAAAATCTACCCTACCAGCACTCTACACACCATCAGGGGGAACACTTGACTGCTAGAACTACCAGAATCATCCATGGGCTTATGGCCACGTCATCTATTCCTCCTAACTCCCAGTATGTTCCTATTCCCCTGTACCACTATTGGTAGGGACGTTTAGATGGGTGTTTATATAAGGTTATATATACCTGGTTACCTCTACCTGGTTTATTCCTCCTGGATTGCATTGGCTGAGAAATTTTTCACCACAGTCGCATCTCTCAGCTCAAGACTTATGTTGTTTGTGCTGAACTTCATGCCCAAACCTTGATGCTGTAGCAAGCATATTGTTTCAGGTGATGTATTTTCAATAAAGCCACTTTTTCCTTCGCTGGAGAGTCCTTTATGATCGTTACACGGGGGTTGGTAAAGGAGGTTCATGGGCCAATGTTACTCAGGCCACAGTCTGGTTCATCTCTGTGATGCTTCACAGGACTCCTAGCACCATGCATGGTAGGATAAAAGTAGGGTTTCCATAAAAATGCCATGACAACATGAATCCTGCAGGGACGAAGTGTAGTGCCCCAGAACACTGGTACTTTGGACTATGGACATTCACCCTATTACTACTATGCAAAGCAATCAACAGCTTACTATCTTGGTATCATGGTTTATAATGCTATGTACTTCTATACTGTTTAATATTGTTAAACTCAGCTTAAATTGTTTATTATAATATGTTCTGTTTATTTGCACTTTCATCTGCACTGTGGGAAGGATTAACACATAACCAGCTAATACTGAGCGACTCGGAGACTTGCTATATATGGACTAAGAAGTTAGTAACGTTCCACTTTGCTAGGAGATAAACAGTTGAGTTTTGGAAGAAAAAACTCAAACAGTGACCTTTGCACCATCTGGAAAAGATGTTGAGTCATTCCCATAGGTCAGAATGGAAGCTCTATACAAATGTATGAGGGACTTAAATTGTAACAATTTTTTTGTAAGGGTTGTGTCTCTCCACGCCCCCCTCCCATTGGAAGATTTTAGATCATCTAGACAATGTATAAAGGGATAGCACTCAGTGCCCTTAGTGGTTCTGCAGATAGAGACTAGTGGTTAGTGGAAGGGACTCTGCCAGACTGACTGTGTAACCAGAAGAGGATTCTAAAGATGCTAAGCCAGATATCCTGGGTCACCAGCCCCTTAACCAGGAAGCCAGCCAGAGGACTGAGCCGCAGACCCTGGGACACCAGTGCTTGGGCCAACATACCAGTCTTCTGAGCGAGAGATGGACAGCTAGCCCAAGCCTTTCCTCAGCACAGAACATTGTCTACCAGGGAGAAGAGTGTCTTGCCTGTATTGTGTTACACTTGATTTCCTCCATTAAAGAAGTGCATTGTTTTTTTTGCAGACCCCTGATTCTCTGAACTTATTTCCCATTGGGGTGCACTATGCCTTACCAAAAAGTAAAAATGTTTTTTAAAGAAATTAACAAATAACAGAACCGTTTCTCCAATTCACCCAACAGGGAACAAGTCTCTCATTAATTCTCAAATATGGGACAGCAAAAGGATTTGCAATTTAAAAATTTTTTTTTAAAATTTTTTCTTATGTTATAAAATATAATTAAAATGAAATAAATTTGGCATCAATAGAATTGTACAGAGCCCCAGGATACAGAAAACGTCATCTATATAACACAGTGAATGCTGAAGAAACTAAGGGCCAAATGTATGAAACGGTTTTTGTCTAAAACTCACATTTTTCCCCATAGGTTTCTATGGGGAAAAAAGTGAGTTTTAGACCAAAACTGTTTCATACATATGGCCCTAAATCCAAAAAACAATTGTGTAATTACAGAATTTTTTTCCATACTACCACATATATGTTTTTATTTCCAAATAGATAATATGATGCCTATGCGGAAAGAAAAATAGAGAAGTGGAAAGCTCTTGGAAAGTGGATGCAAAACAATATGAATGTTTGCATCGATAGGGAAACAGTATTACCCCTTGATTCTGATATTTGTTTCAAAACTTACGCTATCTTTATACAGAGATTGCAAGAGAGGCAGCTCATTTCCATAGACTTAACCTTGGTGATTTTCTTGGATACCAGCCAGTGTTCTCCATAGGCTTCACACAGGCAGCAGAACATAGAAGCTCATATTACATAATTATACATTAAATATAGCTGGAAAATTGTGAAATATGTCCATAATTAAAATCATAGTCATATCTGTTCACTTCCTTAAGTGACGTACATGGAACGATGTTACAGTAGAACAAATATTCTTTATGTATTGTTATGTTATCTCTTGTATCTACAGCGTATAATTATGGCCACCATAGAGCTACCATAGAGGTTACAAGAGCTGGAAACCCCCATTCTTCATCATTAAGTTATATTATAGCCAAGGACTGAAGGACATATGTAACCAAACAAGTCCTCCCAGATATGTCATTCTTGCATGCCATCAAGGTGACCTCTTGGTCTTGACATATGAAGACAATACGATTCCAGCTGCTTTATCTATCTGCACTCCCCGTTTGTAAATTAAAAGCAACATGCAAGCACATACTTTTAAATTTCTGCTACATTTCTATGGGGTCTACCAGCACATAAAGTATATACGAATGGGAAATAGAGCAAACACAATCAAAAAGAGACCATCCTATTGTTTCCTATGGCTTCCTTATGGTGGTTTATACAGGAAAGCATGGGGACAGCCCATCCCTACAGCAAATGGCTTTTCTATGATAGAAAAGCCAGGTGTCTGCTGTGGGGGATGGGGAGTCATTCATCATTCCTTTATAGGCCCCCCCCCCCCCCCGTTAGGTAGGTTTATAAAACCCCTCCCACTAGGTAGGTATATAGGTTATATGTCCTCCAGTAGGTAGGTATAAAGGTTATATGTACCCCGGTAGGTAGGTATATTGTTTATATGTCCCCCACTAAGTAGATATATAGGTAATACGCTCACTCAGTAGGTATATACATAATTGGGTCCCCCAGTCTGTAGATAGGTAATAGAGTCCCCCCAATTAGGCATATAGGTAATAGGACCCCCAATCTGTAGATAGGTAGTATGGTCCCTCAGTAGGTATATATAGATAATAGGGTCCACCAGTCAGTATATACACTGTAGGTAATAGGCCCCCCAGTATGTAGATAGGTAATAGGGTCCCCCAGTATACAGATAGGTAATAGGGTCTCTAATATATAGATAAGTAATTTGGCCCCCAGTACACATAGGTAGCTAATAGGGCTCCCAGTATACATAGGTAGGTAATATGGCCCCAATGCACATAGGTAAGTAATAGGGCCACCAGTACATATAGGTAGGTAATAGGACCTCCAGTGTATATATGTAGGTAATGGGCCCCCAATATATGTAGCTAGGTAATAGAACCCCCAGTACATATAGGTACTATAAGTAATAGGGCCCCCAGCATATATAGGTAGGTAATTGGCCGCCGATATATGTAGGTAGGTAAGAAGGCTCCCAGTATACATAGGTGGGTAATAGGGCCCCCAGTACATATAGGTAAGTAATAGGGCTCCCAATATGCATAGGTAAGTAATAGGGCTCCCAATATGCATAGGTAAGTAATAGGGCCCCCAATATGCATAGGTAAGTAATAGGGCCACCAATATGCATAGGTAAGTAATAGGGCCCCCAGTACATATAGGTAGGTAATAGGGCCCCCAGTATATATATGTAGGTAATGGGCCCCCAGTATATGTAGGTAATAGGGCCCCCAGCATATGTAGGTAGGTAATTCCCTTGCTCCCTGAAGCTCCTGCTGTTCTCCATTTCTTCCTGATGTCATCATGCTGCGCAGGCAGCGTGATGATGTTCTCACGCTGCCTGTGCTGGCTCACCAGAGTACACTGCGGAGTAAGGAGCACTCGCTCTCTGCTCCACAGAAGCCTTCCAGAGGACACACATACAGTTGAAGAGACCGGCCCACGGCAGTAGCCTGGAACCCAGCATAAGCCCCTTATAAAACTGTCTAGTGACACCCCTGAGTACTACCACATCATGACCACATATCATCACCATATAAAGACTGCATAAAACTATTGTACTGTTACTGAATATAAAACATCACATTGAGACCACTACTACTGCCATACAGTGAGCATATAGTGGTAGCTAGCAGTTGTACACGTGTGCTCTGCAGACATATTAGTGATTACAGTAAAGTTACACACAGTGACTCATAGGTGACATTTTCTCTGAGTTGTTCTCTTTTCCTTTTCTTCTCCATTCAGTCCAGACCATCACAACGTCTTCTCCCAGCCACAACTCGTCTCTGCAGAATTAACCACAAAATCATTTTAGACTCTTCTTTTCCAACACTTCTCTACAAATTCCCACCTCTGTACAAACTGCCTATCCATAGCGTCCCAAATAATAATAATACCCACTTTGGTTCCCCACATAATAATTGTATTCCAAGCAGTGAACACTCCATATAGTAGGCAGCCCCCCACATTAGGCAGGCAGGCAGATAGCTAGATGCTCTGTAGGTAGGTATATAGGGCCTCTCAATAGGTAAATACATCGGGTCCCCCAGTAGATAGTTTATACAGAGCCACCCAATCGGTAGGTACATAGATCCCACTAGTAGGTAGGTATATATTACCCCTACTAGTAGGTAGATGTATAGGTCCCCTTCTAATAGTTAGGTATATAGGGCCCCTTTTAGTAGATAGATATATAGGTCTCCCTCTAGTAGGTAGGTGGTAATGTAGGGCCCCCACTCGAGTTTGAATTATAGTAAATGGTGGCCATTTTACATTCAAGGGCCCCCAGTAGGTAAGTATATAGGGCACCTTCTATTAGTTCAGTATATAGGGCCCCTTTTAGTAGATAGATATATAAGCTCCACAGTATGTGTATAGGAGCCCACTGGAGGTACATAGGGCTCCCCAAACAGTAGGTAGACAGGTATACAGATTCCCGCTCATAAAAAAAAATAACACTCACCTCTTCTCTGTTCCCCGGCCGAACACTTCTGTTTAAATCCAGAGTGGGCAGCATGACATCATTACCTCACCCACTCTGGGACTCTACTTCTGGCGTTTACTAGGTCCTAAACCTAGCAATAAGCTTAGGTCCTAGTACAGACATTGCGCGAATACATAATTCCATCATGCCACTGCATTCAATATTTTTGGGGTGATATGAAATGCCCTTTGGCCCCCAAACAATGGTGTGTATTATGGCCAGGGCCAGGACAAGGCATTTTGGTGCCCTATGCAAGTACAGCCAATGGCGCCCCCCCCCCTCACTCCCCAAAAAATCCCCCCCCCCACACACTAATTCCTCTCACCCCTGCGCCAGGTCCTGTCACTAACTTTCTGCATATTCCACATAGATCCCGTCCATCTCCTCAGCAGTCACTGCACAATGACAAATTAGCTTTTTCAAAATCGCTCCCCTCCGTATGACAGTGTAATACATTACAAATAACAGTCACCAAATAATCCACCGATACATGGAGCAAATCTACCAGACGCATCATTGTTACTAAAAACATTCCTACAAAACCAAGACCCTAAACTATTACTAAAGGCTCAAATAATCTTGCCAGACCCTGACCGAACGCAACCACCACATGTGACTATCAGCTGTACACAGGCTCTGATTACATATACCACCGCCATACAGTGACCAGATAGTGGTAGATACTAGTTGTATGTAGGCTCTGCAGACATATAAGTGATTACACTGCAGTTACATTTAGTGACTCACCGGAGACATCATTTCTGATCAGCGTCGTTCACTTTCCCTTTTCTTCTCCATCCGGTTCACACCTTCATGCTGATTTCTCCCGGCCAATACTCGTCCCTGCAGATTTGGACACAAATATCTTAGAATCCTCACATTTCCAGCAACTCCTTACTTATAGGTATATAAGTCCCCTCAGTTAGACAGGTATATATGTCCCCTCAGTTAGACAGGTATATAGATATGCCCTCTCAGTCAGGCAGGTATATGTATATTGTCCCCTTAGACAGGTAGGTATATAAATATAGGGGCACTCAGGCAGGTATATAGATATATGGTCACTCTCAGGCAGGTATATAGACATAGGGTCACTCTCAGGCAGGTATATAGATATAGGGTCACTCTCAGGCAGGTATATAGACATAGGGTAACTCTCAGGCAGGTATATAGATATAGGACACTCAGGCAGGTTATATAGCTATAGGGGCTCAGGCAGGTATATAGCGGCACACAGGCAGGTATATGGGGGCTCATGCAGGCGTATAGGTGCTCAGGCAGGCGTATGGGGCCACAGGCAGGCATATGGGGTCCACAGGCAGATGTATAGGGGCACCAGCAGGCATATAGGGGCCACAGGCAGGCGTATGGGGGCCACAGGCAGGCGTATAGGGGCTCAGGCAGGTGTATAGGGGCTCAGGCAGGCATATGGGGGCCACAGGCAGGCATATTGGGGCCACAGGCAGGCGTATGGGTGCACCGGCAGGCATATAGGGGCCACAGGCAGGCATTATAGGGGCCACAGGCAGGCATATAGGGGCCACAGGCAGTGTATAGGGGGCACACAGGCAGGCATTATAAGGGCCACAGGCAGTATATAGGGGGCACACAGGCAGTATATAGGGGCACACAGGCAGGCATCATAGGGGCCACAGGCAGTATATAGGGGCCACAGGCAGTATATAGGGGGCACACAGGCAGGCACATAGGGGTCACAGGCAGGCATTATAGGGGCACAGGCAGTATATAGGGGCACACAGGCAGGCGTTATAGGGACCACAGGCAGGCGTTATAGGGGCCACAGGCAGTATATAGGGGGACCCCAGGCAGGCATTATAGGGCCACAGGCAGTATATAGGGACCACAGGCAGGCTTTATAGGGGCCACAGGACAGTATATAGGGGGCCACAGGCAGGCTTTATATGGGCCACAGGCAGTATATAGGGGGCACACAGGCAGGCATTATAGGGGCCACAGGCAGGCGTATGGGGCCACAGGCAGTATATAGGGGGCACACAGGCAGGCATTATAGGGGCCACAGGCAGTATATAGGGGCCACAGACAGTATATAGGGGCCACAGGCAGGCATTATAGGGCCACAGGCAGTATATAGGGGCACAGGCAGGCATTATAGGGCCACCCAGGCCAGGTATATAGGGGGGCACACAGGCAGTATATAGGGGCACACAGGCAGTATATAGGGGGCCACAGGCAGTATATAGGGGGAACACAGGCAGGCATCATAGGGGCCACAGGCAGTATATAGGGGCCACAGGCAGTATATAGGGGGGCACACAGGCAGGCATTATATGGGACACAGGCAGGTATATAGGGGCACACAGGCAGTATATAGGGGACACACAGGCAGTATATAGGGGGAACACAGACAGTATATAGGGGCCACAGGCAGTATATAGGGGGCACACAGGCAGTATATAGGGGGCACACAGGAAGTATATAGGGGCCACAGGCAGGCACTTAAAAATAACATTAATACTCACCTTACCTGCTTCACAGCCGCGAGCTCCTCTTCTGTCCTCTTCAGCCGTGCGCTCCTCCGGCAGCTCCTCGTGCGCACGGCCTGTGTTGCGCTGTGCGCCCGAGGACAGGCAGCGTCGCGATTAAATCACTTCATCGCGACGCTGCCCAGCTGAGCCGCACGGGGCCGCGCCGGGTCCGCAGCGCTATGAGGACCCGGCGGCCCCGCTGTGTTGGCCCTGCGGCTTACCGGAGGATCCAGCAATCCTCCGGTGAGCGGGTCCAACACTGTCTGCGGAGCAGGGAGCGCTCGCTCTCTGCTCCGCAGAAGCAGTCGAAGAGGCGGCCGGCGCTTCAGGCCCACGGCAGCAGCCTGGAGCCCGGCGACGTTCGGGGCCCTGCCTGCGCCCCTTAGGGATAGGCAGAGGTAGGTGCCCTAGGCGGTCGCCTACCTCGGCCTACCCGTCGTCCCGCCTCTGATTATGGCATCTAAAGAGTTCAATTTTGGTCTCATCTGACCAGACTATATTCTCACAGTATTTTTTAGGCTTGTCTAAATGTTGTTGAGCAAACTTTAAATGCACTTGAATATGTTTAGTGTTCACCAATGGAGTCTTGCATGGCGAGCGTGCATACAGACTATGGAGAGTGAGTGCATTACTTAAAGGGGTTGTCTCGCTACAATGATTGGGTTTTAATTAAAAGATCCTTAAAAAACAAGCAGCTTTGCAATAGATGTTCATTACAAATGTCCTACTGATTTTGAGTAAGCCCTGTTAGTAGGAGTACATCCGCTTCTTAAATCTCTATAGCAGCTGACCTGTTGATCCTTATCTCACTGGCTGTCAGGTCTGTATGACTCATCAGCCTCAGAATACAGGTCAGAGCAGAAAGCCCCTCCTGCACAGAATGCTTCTGTAGTGGAGGGAGGGGGAGGTCTCTGGCTTCTGTGGCCTTGCTGCCTGGATTAACCCTGTGTGTGCCTGCTTCCTCCTGCTCTCTACACAGATAAATGTGACAGCAATGACCCTGTGTGTTACTATAATCATGATGTGTCTGTGGAGCTGTAACTATACTAATACTATACAGATCAGGGGGCATGTGAAGGGTTCATGCTCTGGTGTACTAGTGACACATCCTGATTATAGTAACACTTCACAGCTGCCCTGTGTCTGTTCTGACAGGGTCTGTTTGTTACTGGAGATGTGCAGATTTGTATGCTAAGCAGGGGGTATAGGAACACTTGCTCCACACTCATAGATCAGCCCTCTCCTGTCTCCTGACTGTGGAGACGAGCAGCCTAGGCAGGCACACACAGGGTTAACTCTCGCAGCAAACCCCCCCCCCCCCCCCTGTATAGAAGTTACTGAGGAGAGCTTTCTGTGTGCTGATGGGAGGGGGGAAGAGGGAGGAGAAGAGGCAGACAAGAAGCCCGCCCCTCAAATCAACTGCCAGGCTCACTGACTTAGGCTGAAAGCTTGTAATGAGACAACTCCTTTAAGGTTTTCTATGAAACAATTGTACCTGCTGGTTACAGGACTACATCTCCACAGATGTTCTTTGGCTCTTAGACAACTCTTCTGATAATTCTTTTGACTCCTCTGTCTGAAACCTTGTGGGGAGCACCTGGTCGTGGCTGGTTTATGGTGAAATGATGTTCTTTCCACTCCCAGATTATTGCCCCAGCAGTGCTCACTGTAACCTTCAGTAATTTAGAAATTCTTCTGCAACCAATGCCATCAGTATGTTTTGCAACAAAAAGGTTGAGAAGGTTTTAAGACAATTCCCTGGTTATACCAATCATGAGATGTTTCTTGTCTGGCACCTTGGAAATGAGACACCTTTTTAAAGGCCATCAGTTAAACCAGCTGATATTATTTTTCACTAAGTGACAAGATTGCTTTCTAATTGCTGATAGATTTCAACTGGTATCATGACTTTGCATGGAGTTTTGCACCTCTCTTTCTTCATGTGTTCAACACTTTTTACAAATATATTTACTTAGAAAATTTGTGACGTGTTCAATACTTATTCCACCTGCTGTACATATGAGAACATATCTTGCAAATTGTACATTCCAACTTTCCTGAATAGTCTGTTAGACTCCTGGAAAAAGGGAACATCCCAGGCTCCCGGAAGAGCTGGCAAGTCTAGCAGGTACCTTACATATGTAGTGCTCAGATGTGTTCACACTATCTGTAGCAGAAGAAGACTATAAAGTACAACCCAGCTTCTGATGCAATGACCAAGATTTAGCTCTTATTCTACCTGTCTAACCCCTTAGATGCTGTAGTCAGTAATGGCCACGACATCTAGATGGCTTATGGAGAGAAGGGGTAGCTCTGTCTACCCATCAGCACCCCCATAATGAAATGCTGATGGATGCCATGGTAGTCGGAGGCCAAGGAATGGCATCTGGCTCTTGCATATATGAAACCTGTTAGGCCCTGCCAGAGACAGAGTCAAATAGGCTGCCTTACACAGGCATAATACAGGCATAATACATAGCAATACAGTAATGCTTTAGTATGACTACTACTACTCTTAGTCAGGTTACTGCAGCATGTGGTGCCTGCAGCAAATAGGAGGCAGAGTTACCAGAGGATCCTGAAAAGGAGAAGGCAGCATCTGCAGGTGAATATAAGGGTGTCATCTTAGGGTGCTTTCACATGGTGCGTTTTTGACGCATTTTTTGTGCAGTAATGTACAGCATTAATTGCTGAGCCTTTCTGCACAAAAAAAGTTTCAAAAACCGCACCAAAAACGCTTCGTGTGAAAGCACCCTTAGGCTAGTTCAGTGTTTATGTAGTTGAGTTGTTAAGAGAAAGAGGATCCTGTTGTTGATAGTTCCAGCAGAAAGGGTCATCTACATACCAGCCAAGAATGAAAGAACCAAGAATGATAAGAGAAGAGAGCAAGACATAGAGAAAAGGTGCAGAGCAGAACAAAAGTGAGAGGTACAAGCAACCGGAAGTGTAAAGAGAGAGAAAGTGAGAATAAAAGAGTAACAGAGATAATAACACGTACTGCAGGCCTGGTGGTTGTAGGACTATGGGGATGCTTGGGACACAATGGCTAGGAAACCCCAAATGGTTTCTGGTGGTTTTGCAGTTATAATTGGGAGTGAAGGTGTCAAGATGATTAAATCAGGTGTGGAAATTATCTATGTTCCACTCTTTTATCCAATAAATGCCTCCTCCGAATTATATTATTATTATTATTGCTGCCGACAGCCAGAGCTCGAGAAATATGACCCACACTTCCGTTTGGGACATGAATCTGCAGTTTAATCACAGTAAATTACATTCCAATAGAACTTTTCAATCACATGACTATTCTATCACCTCATGATTGGTTAATTGGCGGTCGCTAAGAGACAAGTTATAATTTGCATGTACGTATGAAGCATTAGCTGATATGACACATTCCCAAACACTCCTCTGTATCATCTGGGGGGAGGAGGAAGGCCTTGAATCTCTGGCTTCTAGCAGACATTGCATCTGTCTCAAGGAAAGTTGTGTGAGAGATATCTGATACTTCGATAAGGACGTATAGCAGTAAAGCAGTTTAACAAACTACCTGATGAGCTTAATAAGAATGTGATGATGAAGCAGACTTTTGATGTTTTTTTCCTTAAATTACCAACTTGACAAAGGCCCGGTTATATTAGGAGTTGTGGAGACCCTTCTCCTGGAAAAATGTGTCAGGGTAACTGGATAGAGGAGGCCAGTTATACTTTCGTTTGGGAAGGCCCTTCCCTTGAAGAAAGGATTTGAGGGTCTGAGGCTGCGAAGGCACTGAAGGAAGTTGTGACAGTCAACTTTTTATACTGGGAAGAAAATCTGTCGAGACCCCAAATGTTGAAGAGTCTCTGTGGTTGTTTCCTCACTGGCACACTACACGTCCCAGAACACCACCAATAGGCCTGACAGCAATTACACATCCACACACCTGCCACCTGGGTGTACTGGCCTCTGACACCATCTATGCAGCAAACTCTTATGTATCCCAAAATGTTACCAATGAAAATTCTGACTTGTCCCTGAACTAGATCTACTCTCTTAACACTCTGTTTCCTGTGCTGTGATGTCCAAACCTTTCCCAACGTGTAGTAAATAACATGATAGAAATGGCATGGACTAGAGTTGGTCCTGAAGTCCTGGATGTTCTCCACCCTCCCACCCCCGGGTTTAGACCCAATGCACCCGAGTCTCCATTCCTCCTCTGCTTTGATGTCTGTGCCCTTTCTACTGCACAAATAGAGCTGTTACTGATATACAAACTAGTGCCAGGAGCTTCGGAGACCATCACTTGAGCGAAATTTGCTACTGTGCATGTGCTAGTTTTCAAGGCTCCTAACACTTGTTTGCTGAAAAGAAATACAGGGTCGAACCAAATAATTTCATGGGCCATATTAGATCCTCAGGCCTGACCTTCCCCATTCTTTGCTATGAGTAAGGATGTGTGTGATCGGTTTCCTTAAATTTTGATACCTTTTTTTCTTGGACATGTAATATCTTATAAATAAAGTTTTTTTGCTGCTCTTTTATGCTCAAAATTTTGGTGTAGAGTGCTGGTTCATATCGTTTGTTTTCCTTTGCCTGCATTTGGGTGATTTTACTAGAAGTCACTGGAACCACTGCACCAGTCTCAGGTAAGCTGATTTTTTATATTTTTAATTGATTCTTCGCCATTTTGCCTTATCCATAAGCACATTAAAATAGAATGCTTATACATAGGATAATATTTATAAGTGATCACAATACAAAAAGTTGCATAGTTGTACATTTTATTGATACAATAACAACAACAAAAACAGCTTTATAGCACAAAACTTTTTCGCAAAAGTTACTTTTCACTTATATTTTCAAAACCAGAGCAATATTGTGTATAAATAGTAAAAACCTTAAAAACCTTACAAATGCTAGAGCACAGCTCAGGTTCAGATGTATTTGACATAAATTAAATAAAAATACCTTTACCCAGGGACTTCCATAGGGAATATTTATTGTAACAAAGAAGTATAATAAATAATATATTAAGTCCCCATTCACATCACATTTACAGCCTCCATTTGTGTTATTTGAAGGGCTGTAAAAACTTTAGCCCAACAGATATGTTGGCAGCAAGCAGTATACATAAAACAGTCCAATAGCTACAATTCACAAACTTTGACCAGCACTACTTCTTTCATAAAAAAAATAGCTTTTATTTGCTTAAAAAGTTTTAAAAACATGACAGTCTGAATACATTCTGGTCTGGGGAAAAAGGTGATGAAAAAATATTCAGCTCCCGCTGATGCGATTCTGTCCCAGCCGGATCATTATTTATAGCTGATACATCGGCAGGGACATGACAGGGCCACCTACAGAGGACAAGGATTGGACTTTGTTTGCCCTATTTACCAGACATATATATTTTATATATCAGGCACAAAAGTGTGGCCTAAACGTTTGTGTCTGATGTGCCCCATCACGGTCCCGAGGCGGTAACACAAGTTTTTTCAATAGCCTGATGGATACCACAAACAAGGGCCATAAAAATAATGTGAATAGGCCCTACCATCACTGAAGAATTTGTATTCAAGTTTGAAGAGAATGGAAAGCAAGAGTATAGCTGCAGGGGATGTAGAGGTAGCAGGCACCCAGCTTTGGTTTATATGGAGGCACAAAGCCTCCTTTGCATATAGTTAGACCTCAGTACTACAAATGACACCAGGTAGTTGGGGGGCTCTTCTATGGTTTTTGCATTAGAGCCATGAGCTTTAAAGGGGTTGTATCATTACATTAAATGATCTTCAGAATAAGGGGACAGTGAAAACAAGCAACTTTGCAATTCTGTAACATATTCCAAGCTGTCTTGATTTTCATTCAGGTCTGGGTCTTAAACTTCATTTTCTGTAAACACTATTCCGCGTGCATTGCTGTTTTCGATGGCCCACATCCTTTCACTTGCAACAGGCTGCACGCACTCTTCTAAATTACAATTTTTCTCGGTCCCTGCGTGTAAACATATAAAGGGCAGATCGTGGTCAATTCCTGCCTGTCTCACGTAACAAACTAGGTGCCGGAAACATTTCAACTCTGCACAGCCAGCATCTGCTATGTAAATAACAGCTGCTTCATAAAAATCATAAAAACACAGAATATGTTCTCGGTGGCCAATGCTATCTCGATGTAAACATAGAAAGGAGACAGATCTGTGTGCTCTGGATGGGAGGGGAGGAATCGCCCCTGGATTTGGGGAGCTGAGAGTACAATGAAACAGACGAACTGATGAAGAGATAAATCCCCTTTAAGTTTGCTAAAGGGATGTTCCCACCATAGACTTTAATAGCATATAGTTAGGATGTGCCATCAAAATCTGATAGTCCCTCCACTGGCACACTTGCCTATCTTGGGAACAGGCCACCAAAAGTTTTGTTTTTTGGAATGAAGAGCCCTTTTTGCTTGTTCATGACTCTCTATTCTGATCAATGGGAGTTCTGAGTACAGGTGAGCCTTTTGTTCATCTGAACTCGGAACTCTCATAGAACAGAATGGAGGATCATATGCAAGCCAGACCGGCTCTACATTCTGAGCTGAAACATCAAAGTCTATGGTAGGAACACCCCTTTATCCCCTTCAAAGAAAATAACTAGACATTATATCTGTGTATTTCCTTGCAACACAATGTAATAAAAAGTAAATTGTATTATTAATATATATGATATTAAAAAGATTATTTTACATTTTTAACTTCCAGATGCCACTGTGCAATGACATCTGGTGTTACTGAAACAGAGAGATCTAATACATGCGTTAGTTTTCAGCTTTGAAGTGAGTACCTAATTTTTAACAATTTATAAAATAATATTACAGTGGAACTGCAGAATTGTCCTCACTGATGTTCACTTCCCTCATAATAGTTTTGGAAATGACTTCTTTATGGTTGCCATGCTTGTAATGTTCTCACTACATTAGCTCTCAACGCTCTTACTACATGGCGAGGTTATGGATGGTATGGGCATAGACATAGTAGTCACTCTGAACAGGCAAAGCCAGTGGTTTAACTATAGATGATACAGAAGTTACTGTCATATCCATATATATACCCTAGGATGCCCAAAAATCCTGTGTGCCTCATTTAAACAGACAGTCCCGGAATGACAGGTAGGCAGAGGAAGACTACTGTCTACGGTGCCTACCTCTGTCTGTCCGGAAGGGGATGCAAGGATGTATGGAGCAGGCTCTGGAGCTGAGCCTGCTCAAAATACGGTGGGTGCTGACTGTACACAACAGCCAGTACCTGCCTTCAACAGCCAGGACTGGAGATAACTCTGATCCCTGCCATTTAACGACTTAGATGTCACAGTCAATGTTACTACAGCATCAAGGAAGTTATGGTGCTGTGGAGGTGCCTACTTCCATCTCCAGAATGGCTCCAGTATGAAAAAAATCAAAGGGTGCCAGTCTTTTGCAGCCAGGAGCCTAAAGATGGCCCCCAGGCATGGTATCTTAATGTCCTTATTATGTCCTGCCAAAGTCAGTGTGTATAATGTCCTTATTATGTCCTGCCAAAGTCAGTGTGTAATAGGAAAGCTGTAATCACTCACTAGTCAGCAACACAGAATAGTGTACAAGTGGTCCCGTCCCCTAGTTGTCAAGTACCCTACTGGGACTAAAATTACAAGTAAGAAAAAAAATGAACATTTTAAAAAGTATAAAAAAGATCACAACCAGCTCTTTTTTTATCCACATGTACAAAAAAAAAATATATATAAACATAATTGTTATCACCATGTATCTAAAGGTCAGTTCTATTAATACATAACCTTACAAATCCCATACAACGAATGGCTTAAAAAAGTGACAAGCTCCAAAATTGCAGATTTTTTGTTTGCTTTGTCTTCCCAAAAATTGGAATAAAAATTGCTCAAAAAATTAAAACCACACTGCAGAACACAAAGGTCTTAATGGACAAAAAATATTTTAAAAAAAGCTATTGGTCTCAGAAAATGGTGAAACAATGCAAATGAAAAAAATTCGTCAGGTCAGAACCAGGCAATTTTTCTGGTCTGACAATTTGTCTTACCGGGCAGATTCCCGGTGGGCCGTCACACAGTGGACCCCCTGACCTGACTTGCCCCTAGTGTATGCTAATTCAATCATGAATGGTTACACTTTGAAATGATTCCTGAATGCATGCAATGTCTCCTAGTACCATGCCTTGGATGGGCCTTTGGATGTGGTCCCTTCACTTTTTATCTGTGTTCATGGCTGAGTGAGCCCTAGCCTGCCTCAGTGTTTATGGCTTGGGGAGATATAAGGAGCTGGACATAACTTTGTGATTTTTAACCCTTGTATAGCTTTTTTAAACTCAAACTTAGTTATTGCAGATGGGAGGCGTCGCAAGATCTGCCTACTGATGGTCTTCAGTAAGGATGAGTTCCTCGAAATCTATGTGCCCCTGTGTGACAACAGTGATAATACTTTCCAGCTGTCCAGTAAGCATAGAAGACATTACTGTGAGTACATACATCTGTAAACATAGACTCTGGGCTCCTTTACACTTGTATCCATGCCCTCCTACTGCCCAACAGAGACTAATATTAACAGGTCTGATTTGAACATGGAATTTGACATGGATTCTGTGTCTAGATCTGATTGCAGTCCACATTCCATTGATTTAAATGGGAAATTTGCTTGTAAGTGCAGATAAAAATGTGGCTGTTCCATATCAGGAAATGCAGCAAATCCTGCAACTACATTGGTGCAATCTATGTCTACAATTATTAATTTTTTGGGGGGCGCAGTGTTCAATTAAATTAAGTTTTTGGGGTTGAGTGTATGATGTGAATAATTTCAGGGATACAGTGTTAAATACAATAATAATAATGGGGGCACATTGTGTGGTGTCATTTATTTCAGGATTATAGTGAGCAATATAATGTTTGAGGGGTACAGTGTGTAATACAGTTCATTTTGGGGGGTGTAATATAATGTTTTTCTGCGTTAGAGTGTGTAATAAAATTAAGTTCTAGGAGTGCGGTGTACTGTATATTATAATTAGTGTTGAGCGATTATTATCGACAAAGTTGAAATCGGCACGGTATTTACGTTGATCTGATTTTGTAGATCACGTGATAATTTAGGTTAAAATCTGTGCATAATCTAATAATATCTCGCCATTTTCGGCGCTTCCTGTCATTTTGGCGGCCAGCGAATCAGCTTAGAGAATAGAGCAGGGTGAGATGTGTGTGCGACGTAATGACTGGGATGTGTATGGTTGCGATTGGCTGGAAAAATCACATGACCTCATTTTACATAGAACAGCCCTTCCTGTTCATGATCAGTGTGTGTCAGCGTCTCATAGCAGTAGGACGTGCGCTCTGCCTCTGTCCAAACAGCTCAGCAAACAGCTCAGCGAAATTATTCTATTTTTTCACAGAGACAGCTCTACTTTTAGCTGTGATCCTTAGAAGTTAGTTAGATCAGAGATTTGCAGATTTTAGTAGTTAGGCAGAGAATTTTAAAGGAGCATCTACCGCTGTAAAGTCATGGGGAGATCTGGGGGGGGGGGGGGGGGGTGTCCCGCGGGCGAACACAGACAAGCTCTATAAAGGATACTGGATATTGTACAGCCAAAACTTTGAACTTTGTTTAGACATTGCATTGCCTTATATTAGGATACAGATCTTTTCTAGTAACTGCAGGTCTATTTGTTAGGTGCCAAAAACTCCCTTTATATCGTATACATTTCAGATAGGTGTTTTTTTAATTTTGCCCAATCCAGCTGGGGTGATATAGCCACCTTGCAGTTAAATTTGAATCCAGCAACTTTGTAGTCACCACAGGTTGATAGGTGCCAAAAATACCCTTTAATATCCGTATACATTTCAGACAGGTGTTTTTTTCACTTTTGGTCAGTCAAGCTTTGTTGATAGAGGCACCTCAGATTTTGAAAAAGGTGATTTCTGTGAGGTTAAGTAGTGTCAAAAAAGGCTCCAGGGCTGGACACAAATTGCACAATTTGAGGCTTAAAATTTTCTGGGGCTGGAGTCACTATGGGGTCGCATCATTTGATCTCCAGGGGAGTCTGTCCCTAATCAATGAAGAAGGATTTGGAGGAAAAATGAAACCATTGAATTGATTGGCTGAATAAGTCTCAGAAACCAGGAGGGCAAATGTCTTCTCAACTAAGAAGTGTTTTGGGGATGATTAGGACATTTGTATTACTTATGGGGTGTGCGGACGAATTAACACATCTACACGTGTAAAAAATACCTTTAAAAAATGCAGGGAGGGGTGTATGTTGTATGTTATCACACTTGAAAAAAAAGCAAAATGGTAATAATGTAAAACTATAAATAAAACTTCCCTAAATAAATTCTGTAAACAAATGTCAGTTACCAAAAAATATACTAAATGAGAGTCACTGTACAAAATAGCATAGTGGCACTTTGTGATCTGTGGGTCAAACAGGTTTAGGGGTCATGCTGTGGCCCAGGACAGGTATAGTCTATGTCCAGTGAAACTAAAATGGTGGTTGAAAGACTCCTATTTCCGGCACTTTTTAAATGTGGGGGTCATGCAGGTTTGGGGCTCATGCTGTGGCCCAGGACAGGTATAGTCAATGTCCAGTTCAACTAAAATGGTGGTTGAAAGACTCCTTTTTCCGGCACTTTTTAATCTGGGGTCATGCAGGTTTGGGGCTCATGCTGCGTTCCAGGACAGGGATATTCAATGTCCAGTTCAAGTAAAATGATGGTTCAAATCATACTGCCTTCTGTCACTTTTTAATTTGTGGGTGATGCAGGTTTAAGGGTCATGCTGTGGTACAAGACAGGGATAGTGAATGGTGTGTGACTTTTTTTCTGTGACTTTTATAACCTAAGTGTGTTGCCTAAGATGTAGCACGTATACAGTTTGCTGTTGTGGATGTTAATTCCAGCTTCTCCAGCCCTGTTTGGGTGTAAGAATGAAGGTGTTGTTGCTCTCCCATAGACTTTAATGGTCATCGGCGATAATCTATTATCAACTATCGGATATCTTATTGATAATTGCCGATATCGACTATCGGCCCGATGACAATAGTCAACGTAATCGCTCATCACTAATTATAATTAACTTCAGAGATTACAGCAGCCAGGGCTGCTTTGTAGTCCCAGTTCGGCCCTGCCTATTTGTATAAGGCTCAGCAACTTTCAAAATTAGCTTATAGGTAGAGCTGTAGTAAAAAGCAATAGGGAAGAACTGAATAGCAGCAAGGACAAGTAATCATCACTCAAGCAGCCTAAGCAATTGCTGTCAGGTACTAGGATCTGGGGTAATGTATTTTATCTACTCAAAATGCTTAAAATCACATAAAATAGTGCAAACTGGTTGCATTTCTTGTGCTATCTTAGAACCATGTGTGAATGAGGCTTATAAAATTGGAAGATAAAACATAATGTGCGTATATAAAGTAATAAATAATGGTATGAAAACATATTAAAAGTCTATAAAACATACAAAATTAACGTAACAATTCAGTGCTGGGCTTGGTATTGTCACAACTGTGCAAAATCCTGGGATCCAAGACATAAGCTAACAAAAAATAGATATACGCATACTTGCCAACCTTTTCCCTCCTTATTCCGGAGGATTTTAGCCCTGCCCCCAAGGGTGCCCCTATTCACTAAAAAATGCCCATTTTTGAGTCCTGGTTTGTGTCAGTCTCCCAGAAGTTGGCAAGTATGGTTATACACTGAAACAGTTTTTGTGCAATTGATTATTTAACGTATCACATTATTACAGGTTATTTTCACTTTATGCTATTGTTGTTTATGTTGCCTTTTTGTTTTCTTGCCTTTTTTCTTTTTCTTCTTCTCGTCTTCTTTCTTCTTCTCGTGTTTGTGCTTCTTAATGTTTTCTTCCATTCTGTGAATTAAAGATAGAATATATAAAATTTTATAAAATATAGACATATTTATACACATAATGTAAATACACCAATATTAAAGGGGTTTTATCGTTTGAAGCTTTTGCAGACTTGAGCTGTCTCTATCTGTTTCAACTTCAAATACAGGGGTGAGTCTCTCCTCTCAGCAGGTGTGTCTCTCCTCCCAGGAGGCAAGCCTCCCCTCACTGAAGAGTTGTGACATCATAATTTTGTGTAAAGCAGTGGAAGAGAGAGGACGTCAGCTCAGCAGACCTCCTGCTATGTTTCTCATGGCTAAAGAGCAGCTTGAGTCTGCACAAGGTCCTTGTAACCAGAGCCCCTGTATTGCTGTAACCAGATCACGGTAATGGATTAATCAGTTAAACACACAGCCTGAACTGATAAAGCAAGTGTGAGTAATATACACTACCCTCCCCCACTCCTCCACCTCTGTCATCTGGCTGGTGGTAGCGCGAGCTGTATAAGGCTGTGTTATATGGGGGAGCACAGGGTATAAGACTGTGTTATATGAGGGGAGAGTGAATCTATCAGCTAGATGGTCAGTTATTGCCAAGATCGTTCACTTTAGAGCTGGGAAATGAGTATAGAGCAAGCAGCCCTCTCAGGCAGTTAGTTTCACTTTTGATTTAAACAGCTCAGAGGGGAGTAAGCACAGAGTTCAGGCAGCCAATCACAGTGCAGGGGGCGTTTCCCATCTGGGGGCTTGTCCGGACAGGCTGAATGAATATATCAGTCAGCCAATCACAGAAAAGGGGGCGTGTCCTGTCCAGCAGCTGCAGAAATAGCTATAGATGAACAGAAAAGTTCATATCTGCTATAGTAAGTGATTTAGCTAATGCAAACCAATTGCAAAAGTGCTTATTTTTACAGCCCCATCATTAGAAATATGATCTTTGTAGCAAGAAAACCTCTTTAAAGTATGTGCGGCTTCCAATAACATTTTTCAGGCAATGGACAATTTGTGAATGCGACCAGAGGGTGAGGATGCTTGCTTTTAGAAGGGGTTAACTCACAAGGACATTTGAACATCATAGATGGGGCCCCCTTTCTGAGTCGTAATAAGAAGCTAGTAACAAACAGTGACATAGGTAGTCCATGTAATATTCACGCGGGTCGATGATCAGGCAACTATGTTCATAAGACCTTTCAATCACTCGATCAATTGCCAGTGTAAGCAGACCCTTGATCAAATGAGCAAGTGCTTGTTTGGCAGCCAATCACATTGTTTTTGCAAGCTTAAAATACTTTTTGGTTGGTAACACATCTACCCATGCAAACAGGGGATGTGCTACCGACATAATGTAAATTGTTTGGTGGGGGTGATTATTCCTTCTTCATGCATTGGGATGTATGAAGTTGCTAGATGACTTGTCATACCGTCATTCAGTGCTAGTATCTAATGATTATGTAAAAGTGCCCTTCACCTGAATGGCCATCCTATAAATCTACATTTTAAACAAACTGGTGACTTCCATAAAAACGGCAGCTTTGTGACACAGATGTTTCTTAAAACTCGACATCGTGTAGTTTCTCTGTTATCACTCCCGGAAATGTAGAAGGCATTGATTATTGGGGCCTACCATGTTCTTTGTCATAAGGGTATGACCCTAAACAGTCTAAGGATGGGTTCACACTAAGCTAATCGCTACATTGCAGGTACAGTATCTGTTGGGGTACTGTGAAAAAAAGGTACTCCGGCAGGTTCCTTGACGCTGCTGGGGTGGCCCCATAGAGAATTATAGAATGGACATAGCCCTGCATGGGCTACATTGGCTCTATTTCCCGATGGCATATCCATTTCCTGCGGGACTCAATATTGAGTCCCGTCAGATAAGCGTTTGCTAAGAATAGCTAAGGAGTGGTTCCATCAAAAACATGGATCTTTTTACAACAGACACAAACGACTTCCAATGGACTCCATTGGCTACAATGGGGTCCGTCATGTTTCTTCTGTGGTGTCTGTTGTATTACTGGAAAAAAAAGACAATAGAGTTTCTTAAGGAAGCATGCTCTAAAATTTTTACTAAAATTGTGCAGATAAACTGATGGGTCCTATTTAAAGGCATTGTCCAGCATGTGAAAAACATGGCTACTTCCTTTCAAAAACAGCACCACCTCTATCACAGGATATGCCTGGTATTGCAGTTCATGCCTCATTCACTTACAGGAAGTTAAAGGGGTTTTGCCAAGATCTAATGTTGACTTGGGATCCTCCAAAATGGATATTTAATCACTTTTCTAAATATATGCGATTACAAAAAGTGAAGCCTCTGAGAGCTACAGCTTTCTTTATAAGCCCTTAGTTTCCTGACAGTTTATATTAGACACGACCAGACACTGAGAAGAGCTGATCTGGCTGTGCTTGTGTGTTTGCACTTCTTATCTGATGACAGGGAACATGAAGGAACTTGCAAGGGACTGTGGTGAAAGATTCTGTGTCTTTTGTATAGAGAATCCACTGGTTCTAATGTAATTATTTGAGTAAACATTTCAGATGCTCCCTGCCACTGCATCTCTGCTCAGACTCCCTCCCTCCCTCAGGGTGCTGTGTTTATCTTTTCTCCTGAGCAGATAACAGGTAAGGAACTCCCTTCTTGGCAAAACCCCTTTAAGCTGCAATATAAGACACATCCTGTGACAGAAGTAGTGCTGTTTTGGAAGGGTATAGACATGTCTTTCTAATCCTGGACAACAATCCCTTTAACTCTGAGCCTATCTGGGGATTGAGAGCCATGACTATTAAAAACATATATTAAGAAATTATTCAGAGATCTAAAAAAGTCACTCCTATGTAAAATTAAACATATCCTGGCCACATAAAACATTCAAAATCGCTTAAAAGTAATTAGCGCTAATAACATATACCATTATAAAAAAACAAACAAAAAATGACAATAGTTTGCACACGCCTAAATACAAGATTTTGGAATAATTGTATGTCATACAGCAAGTATTCACAAGTCACAGATGTGGACACAGAAGACATCTTACCTACTTGTAACATGACCAGTTGCTCCAGTAAGAATTAACATGGTACATGTCTCTGGCTTGGACACAGAACTGAGTAATATCGCTGTAGTCCACGGACAAGTGCGTCTTCTCAACATTTAGGTAGGTCTAATGATCAATATAAAACACAATCCTTTAGTGATGAAGAACTACAAAAGGACCAAAGGTGTCTAAAATGGTCAGATAGGGCATGTTACGAGGGGTTGTTCAGTCATAGGTAAACACAGGGTTGTTTCAGGAGAGGTAGGATATGTTGGTAGGGCAGTCCATCAGCTTCTGAATGGTGGGAGACTGAGCACTATGACCGCTACTGATTTCAAGAATCAACGCCTCCTGTTGGCTCCACTTGTCCAACCTTTACAGCCTCCAGACTACAATGGGCCAATAATGCAGCCCCCGGAGAATGTAAAACATAGCTGACAATGAGAGAAAGTGGCATGGCTTTTTCCTAGCACTGCTGCTGCTTTATTCTAGCAATCCATTGGCAAACCGTCCTAGCAGCATGTCAATATTGTGTCTCCTGAGACAGCATCTTTAATCAATGTATAAAGAAGGTTGTAGACAGACAGTGTTGGGTTAGGGTGCCTGGGCCCACCAGTGGAGGTGATTCATGGGGCCCACCTGTGGAGGTGATTCTTGAGGCCCACCAATGGAGTTGATTCTTGGGGCCCACCAGTGGAAGTGATTCTTAGGGCCCACCAGTGGAGTTGATTCTTGGGGCCCACCAGTGGAGGTGATTCTTAGGGCCCACCATTGGAGGTGATTCTTAGGGCCCACCATTGGAGGTGATTCTTAGGGCCCACCATTGGAGGTGATTCTTAGGGCCCACCAGTGGAGGTGATTCTTGGGACATACCAGTGGAATTGATTTGAAGGAGTTGATTATTGGGGCCTGCCAGTAGAGTTGATTCTCAGGGCCCACCTGTGGAATTGATTATTAGGACCAACCAGTGGATTTTGTTCTTAGGGCCCACCTTTAGGGTTGATTCTTGGGATCCACCTGTGCATTGATTCTTAGGAACCACCAGTGGAGTTGTTCTTGGGGTCTACCAGTGGAGTTGATTCTTAGGGCTCACCAGTGGAGTTGATTCTTAGGGCTCACCAGTGGATTTAATTCTTAGGAACCAACAGTGTATTTGATTATTGGGGCCGACCAGTGGAGTTGTTTTTTTTAGGCCCACCAGTGGATTTGATTATTGGGGTCCACCAGGGAAGTTGATTCTTGGGGCCCATCAGTGGCTTCTACTCTGTAGCTAATTAGATAACAGATGTCTTTCTGGTATGCAGGTAACCATAGAAACCGTGTGCACTCAGAGAGCTGATAAAATGTCTCTAGCTCCTGACTAAAGTAAAATCTATTGACCAATGTATTTATAAAATGTCTTTATTTAACTGTCCCTTTATGTTTAAAGCTAATCTTTATAGTGAGAAAACCCCCCCTTAACTCCCAGGCCTGAAAAGTAGTTAATAACCAAAAAGTTTTTTTAGTTTGTGCCTCCTTGCGTTTCAACAGTTGTAACTTTTTTATTTTTTCAATGACGCAGTTGTATGAGGCCTCATTTTATTCGAGACAAGTTGTACTTTATGGGGGAATAGTTTAAGTTCACTTATAAATCATTTCAGAATTAAAAAAAAAAAATATATATATATTTTTTTGTTTTTTTACATTTTTTTTACACCATTCACATTTCACACTTAACAACTTGTTAGATTAATTCTACAGGTTATTACGGTCATGTGGATACATAATATGTGTAGGCTTTTTGTGTGTGTGTAATTTATGCACAATTATTTTTTTTATTAAATATTTATTTTTATTTTATTCTTTATTTTTATTTTTTTACACTTTTTATGTGTTTTTTTACTTTTTTTAAAAAAATCCTCTGAAGGGAGAACTGTTTTATTTATTTTTTTACACTTAGTAATGTATTAGCATATTCATATATGCTAATACATTATAATCTGTGTCAGTCTGACACAGGCAGTGATTAGGACAGCACACAGTGCGTCCTAGTCACTGGATTAGTACACAGACAGCTCTGGGGCCACTCTAGGTCACCAGGGCTGACTATGCAGCAGTTCCCCGAGCTCTGTCGGGTCACCGGGTGTTCCGATCACCTGACAGAGCAGGGGAACCTTTTGATTGCTTCGGTAACGCACCGCCGCAATCAAAGGGTTAAAGCACCGGGTTGCGGAGGTTTTCTCTGCACCCCGGTGCTCGCAGGACATGCTCTGGGATCGGGGCTGTGTAGTACAGCCCCGATCCTAGCGCAGTTGCGGCGCCGGGCGCCGCAAACCGCGGAGTCTACAGCAACGGCAAAAGATGGCGCGCGGTCGTTAAGGGGTTAAATACCCCGCCTCAGCCACAGATTGCACACAGGTTCAGAACACCGATTGGCTCTGTTCCAACCCCAGGCTGAGCTAAGGTCAGAAGCCATGAAACCTTAAAGAGACACTGACTAATTTCTAAAATCGAGTAAGGCTAATCTTAGATAATAATACCCTGTTAACCAGTATCTGTTGAGGTCCATGTGCTAGAGTCACCTTATGGTGGGGAAATATAGAAATTAACTGAAGTATGACTTGTAATATTCTTGATATGGGGTTGCAATACCGGGTACAGCCCATAAATAAAAGTGGCGTTGTTTTAGGAAACAAATAGCGAACCCTTTTTTTCTAATCCTGGACAACCCCAATCAATAAACCTTCTTACCTGTTCCATATGTGGTCTCTTCCTTTCCACATTGACATTAAAAATGAGCTGGTAGAATAAGTGTGCATTGCACCAAGTTCTTGGATAGCTCCAGTGTAAGGAAGGGTGGATGCTTTCCTTATTTATGTGAAGATTATGTGGAGGATCTGGTTTTACTATAAGAAAAGAAGCAAATAGACTGATGTTACTGATGTGAAATGAGAGGGGACACTGTTGCCATAATTTAATGGTACATCTTTTGCTGGTACAGTTCATAGGGGCACTGTTGTGTTAGAATGGTTAATGCGAACAATCTAAATTGTACTATAAGTGGGAGAACTCTCTTGGTGGAATTGTTAATGGGGCACTGTAAGTCAGGGGCTGCCCCAGACAGCAAGATGGGTATCGAAGGGATTTGCTCTCTAAAACCTGATACACAAAAATTGTAATGCATTCAAATTATTAGCTCAGTCCTTTACATGCACAGAAAGCTGCCAGCTAAAGCATGCAGCAAACCCCTTCCCCTGCTAGACTCCTGTATTATCTGAACAGGTGATATACTGTACATGTATGGTTAATAGGGCACTTTCTTGCTGGAATTGTTAATGGTGAAACATTCTTTAAGGCTCAGTGCCCATTAATCTGAGCTCTACATTTAACATATACACAGCTGAATCACATTATTATGACCACCAGCTATTATTAAGAGTAACCACTATATGCAGTATGGACAGCAGGTAGACGGGCTGGGGGTTACTCAATAAGGTCCTGGTAGGTTGTCACAGGTATCTAAAGCCATGCTGACTGCATCCTACAGCTGATAGAACATAGTTACATAGTTTGTCAGGCCGAAAAAAGACAGATGTCCATCTAGTTCAGTCCATTTGCTAAAGTGTTGTTAAAGTGTTAAAGTGTTGATCCAGAGGAAGGCAAAAAAAAACATGAGGTAGAAGCCAATTGTCCTCATGCTAGGGAAAAAATTCCTTCCTGACTCCCATCTGGCAATCAGAATAAATCCCATCATGATGATATCGGTGGTCCCACAGATGCTCAATTGGGTTCAAGTCTGGCATATTAGGGGGCCAGGGTAGTACTTGGAATTCTTGGTTATGCTCTTCCAATTAATGTCGGACATATCTAAAAATGTAATATGTCGCAATGTCTTGTTGGAAGATTTCATCCGCCCAGGAAAGACAATCAGCATGTATGGGTGTACATGGATGATCTGCAGGGATGGATTCATACCCAAATCAGCTAAGAGTGCCTTCTACATAGCTCAGTGGCCCAGAGAATGCCACAAAAACATTCCCCCAGACCATAGCACTGTCACCACCAGCTTGTGTTCTTCCAGCAATGGTTGCAGAGTGTTTGTTCTCTGATATTTCTCATCTGACACACCAATGTACAATGAAATAGAAGACAACCCTTTGCCACTCAGCAGAGGTCCAATTCCAATACTGCTGGGAAAATTGAAGTCAATTCTGCTAATGCAGGGTTCACCGTTGTTTTAGACACATTTCTGGTCGCCCCCAGGTTCATTTAGGCAGTAAGTTGCTGCACTGTAGAGTTTCAGTCCACCCTCGCTTCGTAGCACCTCTCACAGTTTTCACTTTGCTTATTCACAATGGCGCCATTTTTCTGCTCAGAATACACTTTCATCACAGCAGCACAAGAACAGTTAACAAAATGTGCAGGGCCAGAAACACCACCTCCCTTGTCCCGAAAGCAAATAATTATCAGCTCTGATAAATTGCCCCTTTTAACCATGACAGCAACGAGGTATATGTGTGCAGGAAGCCTATCGCACTTCTTATATACCCACCAAGCCAGCTCACCTCATGTGACTTCCTTCATGAGTAGGAAGTGGTCATAATAATGTGACTCGACTGTGTATGTCAGGTAAGGCCGTGTTCACACGGCTTATTCCCGACGGATTTGTGCGCCGTATTGAGCGCACAAATCCGCCGTGAATAAGGGGCGGACGGGGGCGGGGCCGAGCGCGGGCGGGCGCCGGCTCCCGGCCCCTTAGACATTTGCATTGTTTAAGCTGCGTCCGCCGCCGAAAATAATGTCATTGTCACTTTCCCCCCGCGGCGGATTCGCCGAGCGGGGAGGAGCGACGGATTCCACTGTTCTCAATGAGAGCAGTGGTTTACCGTAATTGCTTGCCGCGGATTGCGCCGTACTGCAGGCGCAAAAAAAAAAAAAAGCGCGAAGTACAAAGGCCAATACCAGAAATAAGCCTAATAAACGAAAAGCTCATGGCAGAACTACAAAGCTTCCTGTTATCAATCAACTGATAAAGTACGGCTCAAAGGCCACATAAAATTCAATGAATGTACATTACAAAAATGCCTAAATATAGGAGAGATACTAGTTAGAATGGTCCAGTCAAGGTATAGATCAGGAGACTGTACTTACTGATGTTTCTCAATGTGAAGGCCTTATTGTGTTGCTCATATAGGTTTTTGTGTTTGTCAATGACATGCAGCTTCACAAAAATGCTTGGATCCTCTGAGTAATGACATATGTGGATGTCGTGACAGTTTACAGTATAGCGCGGGGTCGCGTTCTCTTCTGCATTATGTTTCTCGATGCTGTCACAGAGTAGCGTGGTGTTGCTGTTAGGAGAAAAAAAAGGACAAAATGTGATTAAAAGTACAAATGTGTCTCAAACACAACCTTTTACTACCTAACTTAACTACATTCTAAAGGATTATGGCAAGAAAGCTGAACTATTCAGCACCATCTATTGGATGTAACAATCCTCAAGCCACATGTGACTCACTGAGCCTTACAATTTGATAGGGATTCAAGCCACACCAGTTTTGTCCATCTACAGACAGCTGTTTCGGGGTGTTTGCCCCTCATTAGTGCAGAGTAGAACTAACTGGTTGGCTAGATGATAGGCATTAAGTGTGGCTCAAAACAGGTGAGGTTTGTGGAAACTTAGGGTGACATGTATGAACGGGGCTGCGCCAGTATTCTGGCGTACTTTGCCGCAAAAATCTATCGGAGCCCTACGATGTGCTATTGTCTAACGATATATCTTACAGCGAAATTAAGTTGGATACTTCTACGGCTCTGTTCACATGCTGTACTGTATGTACAGTACGCGCCGCAATACATCGTGCTCGCGCTAATACGCGTGTACTCCCGCAATGCGGATGGGGGTGGCGTCAGCCCACCGGCGCCATTGACATTCATTACTCGCGCCACGTATTCGCCACGAATAGTTGACATGTCACTTATCTCCCCGCGCATACAATACGATCGTATTGCACGAACGGGGAGAGGAGGCGTAATCCATAGTTCTCTAGGAGAACTATGGATTACCGTAATTTTGGCATGCATCTCGCCCGTATTAGAGCACAAATATGCGGTGAAATGCGCGCCGAAATTACGCCGTGTGAACATGCCCTTAGACCCTCTTCCTTACTCTCTCTTATTAGAGGCTAAGGCCAGCCCAAATCATGGATGTGGTTCCTTCATTCCTTTGGATTCAAAAACAGATTTGTCGCCAAATCAAATGGGATTTTATGCATGAATGTCTCCTAACTTCCCCTCTTGTCCTCCTTGTTATATTTGTGAAATGTATACAAAATGTTTTTTTCCAGTTCCACACCACAAAGAATTTTTTTCGTCTCCCAACATCAGTATATGGTGCATTAAATTGTACCATTAAAAACTAAAACTCGCCCTGCAGAAAACAAGCCCTAACATAGCTATGCTGACAGAAGATAAAACAGTTATGGCTCTTGGAATAGATGTAGGAACAGTCGCACTTTGAACTTTGGTGCAGTTGGTGCCAGCCCCGATACTTTGTAAGGCGCCAAAGATGTGGGGGTGTTCTCTGGGCGTGTCGCGCCACATTCATAGAATTATACACATTTATGAATGTTTGACGCCAAACCTGGGCACAGAACTGTCAGAACAGCCAGACCAAGTTGTTGTAATCACTGATAATACTATAATAACGGGACTTATAGTAGATGCTGCTATTATCAAGTTTATAATATATAAATTTAATATAAATGTAATATATTTTTATTTTTTTAATATAATTTAATATTAATTTTCATTGTATTAATATTATTATATTTATATTTTTATATTATTTATGACATTGATTTTATATTGTATAATTTTCTATTAATTTTATATTTATGGGAAATGCTTTTATTTAATATAATTTTATAATTAACATCAGTGAGCATTGCGTCAGCTGTCAGGAATTCTGTTGAGTCTTTTCTACTTTTTTACTATGCAGCAGGGTTACACCTACGATGCACCAAATGTATGAATAGCAGAAGAACAGGTTCATATATATTAGCGCATTCTATGCTGCTTTAAAGCTGTTTAGAACTGGCCTATGCAAGAGTTCATAGATGTTGCCCTTAACATATTTATGCTAAACTAACATTTAAATATTTTAAAATTGCTACCAAACCTAAAGGGGTTGTCTTACACAAAGATTAGCTTTCATCACGTAGGGAAAGTTAAATGAAGACTTTTTCCAAATACATGCCTCTTTTGATATTACCTTGTTTAGAAGATAAGATATATTTTTTCCTGCTCTGAGTGCACACAGGTTCCTATGGTTACCGTCCAGCTCTCCCTTCATGATTGGACAGAAATCAGGAAGTGATGTTACCAGGACTGACAGCAGTTTGAGTATAGAGTGTGTTAATTCTAACAAACCAAGGACATGAGCTTGGCAGCCTTCTGCATTGTAGATTGCATCTCCTGCAGTCAGTTGCATTAGAGGAGCTGGGAATACAGTGCTGATATGTGGCGAGTATGATGGTAACCATAGAAACCTGTATGGACTCAGAGCAGGTAAAATCTCTCTTAACTACTGAACAAGGTAATATCAAAAGACGAATGTATTTGGAAAAAGTCTTCATTTAACATTCCCTACATGTTGAAAGCTGATCTTTGTAGTGAGACAACCCCTTTAACTCATAGCTACATTCTAAAAGGCATATGGTAAAAGAGTTGGAACTCTTCAGTGCTATCTATTGGATGTAGCATTTCTCAAGTTACATCCAACTTGCTGAGCCATGCAATGCTCTTTACCCATATGCCATGTAGAATATTTAAATGCTTGTGGAGTATAAAGGCATTAAATCTCCACACAGTGATATGGTGCTTTTTTGTATGGAGATACTTTACAGCGAAATGAGCAGATTGACACCTAGAAAACCCTCTTCCTTACTCTCTCTTATTACTGGCTAAGGCCAGCCCACATCATGGATTTGGTTTCATCATCACTTTGGCTTCAAAAACAGAGATGTCGCCAAATCAAATGGGATTTTATGCATAAATGTCTCCTAACTTCCCCTCTTGTCCTCCTTGTTATATTTATGAAATGTATAAAAAAAATTCCAATTCCACGCCACAAAAATTTTAGTTTGGTTCCCAAAATCAGTATATGGTGCATTAAATTGTACCATTAAAAAATACAACTCACCCTGCTAAAAACAAGGCCTAATCTAGCTTTGCAGACAGAAAATAAAACAGCTTCTCCTCTTCCTGCACACTGACTTCTTCCTAGGTCACAGAGCATGCCTAGAAAACTCTCCTATATAAGTCAATGGGTTTGTTCCTATTCCCAGGCTCCTATATCCATGAAGCTGCTGTAAATCATCTCTCTAGATCAGACCTGGGCAAAGTACGGCCCCGGGCCGCATCCGGCCCGCCAGCTCGTCGGATGCGGCCCGCGGTGTACCATCCCCAGGTCTGCTAATAGTAGCGCCGACGGCCCGCCGTGGCCGGGTATTGCTGAGAGGCCGCCGCAGGCCGTCAGCGCTACTATTGCTGGTGAATTAGGCAGCGACGCGGTGAACTCCGCTCACCGCGCCGCTGCCTCTCCTGGGCGCACACAGAGTAATAACTCTGTGCGGGCCCAGGAGCTGACGTAGGAGCGTCCCGGCACTGCCGGCATGACGTCATCACGCCACCAGCCCCGGGAAGCTTCGTGGATAGAAGATGAGCGCGCTCGGCCGGGAAGGAGGCAAGGTGAGTATTAGTGTTTGTTATTTTGGTCATAAAACTATATACCTGCCTGTGGGAAGCCCTATCTATATACCTGCCTGTGAGAAGCCCTATCTATATGCCTGCCTGTGGGAAGCCCAATCTATATGCCTGCCTGTGGAAGCCCTATTATATAACCTGCCTGTGGGAAGCCCTATCTATATACCTGCTTGTGGAAAGCCCTATCTATATACTGCCTGTGGGAAGCCCTATCTATATAAAATGCCTGTGGGAAGCCCTATCTATATGCCTGCCTGTGGGAAGCCCTATCTATATGCCTGCGTGTGGGAAGCCCTATCTATATACCTGCCTGTGGGAAGCCCCATCTATATACCTGCCTGTGGGAAGCCCCATCTATATACCTGCCTGTGGGAAGCCCCATCTATATACCTGCCTGTGGGAAGCCCCATCTATATACCTGCCTGTGGGAAGCCCTATCTATATGCCTGCCTGTGGGAAGCCCTATCTATATACCTGCCTGTGGAAAGCCCTGTCTATATACCTGCCTGTGGGAAGCCCTATCTATATACCTGCCTGTGGAAAGCCCTATCTATATGCCTGCCTGTGGGAAGCCCTATCTATATGCCTGCCTGTGGGAAGCCCTATCTATATGCCTGCCTGTGGATAGCCCTGTCTATATACCTGCCTGTGGGAAGCAGCTATATACCTGCCTGTGGGAAGCCCTATCTATATACCTGATTGTGGGAAGCCCTATCTATATACCTGCCTGTGGGAAGCCCTATCTATATACCTGCCTGTGGGAAGCCCTATCTATATGCCTGCCTGTGGGAAGCCCTATCTATATACCTGCCTGTGGGAAGCCCTATCTATATACCTGCCTGTGGGAAGCCCTATCTATATAACTGCCTGTGGAAAGCCCTATCTATATGCCTGCCTGTGGGAAGCCCTATCTATATACCTGCCTGTGGGAAGCCCTATCTATATACCTGACTGTGGGAAGCCCTATCTATATACCTGCCTGTGGGAAGCCCTATCTATATGCCTGCCTGTGGGAAGCCCTATCTATATGCCTGCCTGTGGGAAGCCCTATCTATATGCCTGCCTGTGGGAAGCCCTATCTATATGCCTGCCTGTGGGAAGCCCTATCTATATGCCTGCCTGTGGGAAGCCCTATCTATATACCTGCCTGTGGGAAGCCCTATCTATATGCCTGCCTGTGGGAAGCCCTATCTATATGCCTGCCTGTGGGAAGCCCTATCTATATACCTGCCTGTGGAAAGCCCTATCTATATACCTGCCTGTGGAAAGCCCTGTCTATATACCTGCCTGTGGGAAGCCCTATCTATATACCTGCCTGTGGAAAGCCCTATCTATATGCCTGCCTGTGGGAAGCCCTATCTATATGCCTGCCTGTGGGAAGCCCTATCTATATGCCTGCCTGTGGATAGCCCTGTCTATATACCTGCCTGTGGGAAGCAGCTATATACCTGCCTGTGGGAAGCCATATCTATATACCTGATTGTGGGAAGCCCTATCTATATACCTGCCTGTGGGAAGCCCTATCTATATACCTGCCTGTGGGAAGCCCTATCTATATGCCTGCCTGTGGGAAGCCCTATCTATATACCTGCCTGTGGGAAGCCCTATCTATATTCCTGCCTGTGGGAAGCCCTATCTATATAACTGCCTGTGGAAAGCCCTATCTATATGCCTGCCTGTGGGAAGCCCTATCTATATACCTGCCTGTGGGAAGCCCTATCTATATACCTGCCTGTGGGAAGCCCTATCTATATACCTGCCTGTGGGAAGCCCTATCTATATGCCTGCCTGTGGGAAGCCCTATCTATATGCCTGCCTGTGGGAAGCCCTATCTATATAAACCCGCTTGTGGAAAGCCCCGTCTATATACCTGCCTGTGGGAAGCCCTATCTATATACCTGCCTGTGGGAAGCCCTATCTATATACCTGCCTGTGGAAAGCCCTGTCTATATGCCTGCCTGTGGATAGCCCTGTCTATATACCTGCCTGTGGGAAGCAGCTATATACCTGCCTGTGGGAAGCCATATCTATATACCTGATTGTGGGAAGCCCTATCTATATACCTGCCTGTGGAAAGCCCTGTCTATATACTTGCCTGTGGATAGCCCTGTCTATATACCTGCCTGTGGGAAGCCCTATCTATATACCTGCCTGTGGATAGCCTGTCTATATACCTGCCTGTGAAAGCCCTGTCTATTTTACCTGCCTGTGGAAAGCCCTGTCTATATACCTGCATGTGGTTAGACCTGTCTATATACCTGCCTGTGGATAGCCCTGTCTATATACCTGCCTGTGGTAAGCCCAGTCTATATACCTGCCTGTGGAAAGCCCCGTCTATATTCCTGCCTGTTGAAAGACCTGTCTATATACCTGCTGTGGGAAGGACCTAACTAGCTATTATACCTGCCTGTATGGAGCCCGAACTAGCTATATACCTGCCTGTGTGGAGCTTTAAAAATATATTCCTGCCTGTATGGAGCCCTAAATAGCTATATACCATGCCTGTTTGGAGCCTTAAATATACCTGCCTGAGGGGTGCTATATCTATCTAATATACCTGCTTGAGGGGAGCTGTACCTATCTATATTCCTGGCTGAGGGGAGCTGTACCTATCTATATTCCTGCCGTGGGGAGCTGTACCTATCTATATTCCTGCCTGAGGGGAGCTGAACCTATCTATATACCTGCCTGTGGGGAGCTGCATCTAAATATCTGCTTGTGGGGAGCTGTATCTATCTATATACCTGCCTGTGGGGAGCTGTATCTATCTATATACCTGCCTGCGGGTATCTATATCTATATACCTGACTGACTGAGGGGAGCTGTATATACCTGCCAGACTGAGGGGACATACATCTACATACCTACCTTACTGAGGAGAGCTGTATATACCTGCCTTACTGTGTACCATGACTAAGGCAGGTATATAGATACATCCCCCAGTAAGTTTCCACAAAAATAATCACCCAAAAAACGATTTTTCCCCCGTTCACCCTATGTTTTTATTAGTCCGGCCCTCCAAAAGCATCGCACTTTTTCATGCGGCCCGATGGGAAAATTAATTGCCCACCCCTGCTCTAGATGCTGTTAAAAGCAGCTCAGGTACGATGTCTGCCCCATAAACATATATACAGTATATCTCACATGTTAATAAGTTATGATTGGTCAATTGAAAAAATAAGTTTATTGCAATAACAAAAAGCAGGCCCTTAAATGGGTTGCCCAGACCCTTACTCCTCCCCAATTTGACATTGGGCACACCAGACAAGGGATAAAAAACCTCTTTAAAACCACCTTTGGGCGTGACACAACTATAAAATTATAAATTTTCAATTTGTCCATGGAATTTCATACCTCAATGTGATAGGTGACTTCTAATTTTTTATTTTTGTTTTTTGAGTTTCCCAATTTCTTAGGCCTGTTGCATAGCAAAAGTTATAGGAGGAAGTCCTGGTTAGGGGGGACTAAGGCGGCCCTCTAGATGATACAACATATGTACTAATAAGATGCTCAATTTTCCGAAGCTTAAAAATCTTGTGTCGCTACTGACGCCATAGTGCAACTTTGGCACCAAATATATCAAATACAACGTGATGAACTTACTTGCTGAAGGCTTCAAAGAAGAACTCAAAATGAGGGTGTTTCTCTGTTCCATTCCATGAACAAGTGAAATGGCCGCTGTAGTTTTTCATCATACAACTTATTGGATCTTCCACTTCTGTAAAAAAAAAAAAAAGTTGAACTCAATAAAATTAAATCCATTCTTGCTTTGCCTGGTAGCTAGAACTGGAAGAATGGTTGGTGCATATGAAAATGAGAACCTAACTTCCTAATTCAATGTTAATGACAACTCGCGATCTCCACAATCTTGTGGGGCTCCAGTATTGTAAGCCCTGGACCAGCAGATACTATGGCTGAGAAATGATAAGTGCAGTGACATAAACATTTCAGGTCATGGATATTCTGGCCCTCAGGATCAGACGTGTTGTAGATGTTTTAGCACAGTAGTATAACAGAGCTAAGTTAAAAGGGGTTGTCTCGCTACAAAGAATAGCTTTCAAAATGTCGGGAACACTAAATGAAGACGTTTTCCAAATATATTGCGTTGTTCATCTTTGATTTTATCACCTTCTGTGCTCTCTCTGGTTTCCCAAGTGACCAACCTGTGTACTCTTTATCCCCTGCTTTTTGTTCTATCTGATAGCAGGGAGTGATGTCATCACACAAGTTGTGGCCAGCAGTGAGAGCTTGTGTGTTATCTGATCTTTCAGACAAAAGACTAATTACTCTACTGTCTACATTAGCTCAGAAGCTTCTCTGGACTTCAGAGAAGGTAATTTATTTAATCTAGACTGATAAACAGAGAAGCCTCAATACACAGAGCTCATATGCTAATTACAGACAGCTGGAACAGGAAGTGACAGAGCAAAGCAGCATTATTTCATTCATGCATCCTATGAAACTTTGAGATGAGACAACCCCTTTAATGTTTGCTGTTTTTTTATGACTAATGTATTTTTTAATTATACATTTTTAAGACTTATTATTTATTTGACTTACATTTTAAAATAGTAATAAAACTATGGCGTAATATTATAATTATAATGTATTTTAAAGGGCTCATGGGAAATGAGCTAGGACTATTGTGCCATCACCTATTGGATGTAGCTTTCCTCAATTCACATCCAACTTATTGAGCCTTGCAATGCAAATTAGATAACAGCCAACCAAATATATATCTGCAGACAGGTGTTTTGGGATGTTGCCCCTCATTAGTGTAGAGTAGAGAACTAGTTGGCTAGGTAAGAGGCTCCAGGGGGAGCTTGAACAGGGTAATGTTCCTTATTAGAGAGAGGCACCAGGTAGGAGTATGGAGACTTATACAACATTAGTCGCTCCACTAAAATTGAAATATATTCTAAAAGGCTCATGGAAAGCTTGGGCTCCTATAGTGTCATCTCTTGATTGCTGCGTTTCTCAATTTACATCTGATTCTTTGAGCCTTGCAATGTAAATAGGATTAGACCCTTACCAGTTATTCACCTGCTGACAGCTGTTTCGGGGTGTTGCTCTTCATCAATGCAGAGTAGAATACATATCGGCTAGGTGAGAGGCTTCAGAGGTAGCTCAAAGGGGTAACGTTTCTCATTAGTCATAAGCACCATGTAGGTGTGTGGCGACTTATACACTATTGGCGACATGTATGAACAGGGTTGCGCCAGTATTCTGGTGTGCTCTCAGCCCAAAAACTGCCGCAGCCCTATTCTCTAGATGTATGAGCAGGCGCACTCCAAAATTAGGCGCATTACCGGGCGCCCGCAGTGCTTTGTTATGCGCCCAAGATGTGGGGGTGTTCTGGAGGCGTCGCACCACAACCGTATGATTCTACACATTTATGACTGAAGGACGAAAAAACTGGGCGCATTACAGCTGGACCAGCCAGACCAAGTTAAAAGTGGTTTACCTGACCTTGGAACTACAATGCGCCAAATGTATGACCCGCAGAAGACCAGGTTAATACATTCTGGCGCATTCAAAACTATTAATGTACGCCATACAATTTAGATGTGGGCACCAAAGTTCATACATGTCACCCTATGAGTTGCTCCCGCACCTATTTTGGGAACAGGCCTCCGGTAGCCTTGGCTCAGAATGGAGAGCCAGTTGGGCTTGCACCCGACTCTCCATTCTGGTCTATGGGAGTTCTGAGAACAGCAAAATAGGCAACTCAAAATGCTTGGTGGAGACACAGCTCGAAATCCTCCCTGGTATTTCAGTGTCCTGACAATGTGGTGATCCCAGGCCCTTAAATATTAACCATGTCTCATCAAGGTTATGCTACCAACTACCTGATGGGACCTGCTTGGTGTTGAACCATGTTTGGAGCAGTGCACACTTTACAATGCATTATTCAACGAATGGAAACCTAATAATAACCTCATTGAATGATTTCATACTTACTAAGCCTTCTGTAATAATATGGCTCATTCACTGCATGGAACAGCACGTGTGTATAGTCAATGATTCCAATATTTTCCAGCTGACATGTATAGTTTTTTGCATCTGGTAATTCAGTTACTTCTATAGTGAGGGTTTTGCCTGGACGGCCATTCTTGCTCCACTTGATTTTTTTGCTGTCAGCGTTGGGATATGCAGTGGTATTGCACTCCAAGATCACAGTTTCTCCAGATTCGGGATTTGAAGTATTAACTTCTACAATCAAAGCTGAAAAAAAAGTAATGAGTGACAGCAGCCATTGTTTCTTCCATATGCTACATCTAAAGCCCAACACATAATCTATATAGCATTTAATCTCAACCAACAATCATCTACCACTGACCTCTGTCTTCTTATGTGGACCCTTTGTCCCCTAAGCAGAAGGTCGTTCCTGCACATTCAACACCTCCACAACAATATCTGTTTCAGTGACATCAGTATCCAACATCATTTAGATTTTGGGTCCAATATGTTTTAACTTATCAAAATAGGGACTGGACTTAGGTTTCTGTTGTTTTGGCTTCAACAAAATGGGTTATTTGCTATTAGAGTGGTGAGAATATGGAACTCGCTGCCACAAGAGGTTGCGATGGTGGATTCATTGACCAAGTTCACAAAGGGCTCAGATGTCTTTCTTGAAATATTTAACTTTACAGATTGTGCATACTAGAGTCTATAGATGGGACATCGAACCAGGAATTTATTTTGACTGTCGTATTTGGAGTTAGGAAGGATTTTTCCTTATTTTTTTCTTTCTTGGGGCAATTGGCATCCACCACATGTTGTTATGAATGGCAGGAATATTGTCATTTCATTCTCTCTTACTTATTAGATCACCAGGATGTTATGTCTTTTTTTTTTTTCTTGTGTGTCTTTGTTTAGAGTGGTTGCACGGCAACTTCAGGATCCTTGTATGTTAGCTGAACTGGCAGCGCACCTGAAGCTCGTTAGCATACTTCTAGGGCCACATGTATGAAAACTGTCTAGGTCTAAGACTTTCCTTGTTGCCCATAGCAACCAATCAGAGCTCCTCTTTCATTTCATATAGAGCTCTATATGAAAGGGGAGCTCTGATTGGTTGTTATGGGCAACAAGGAAAGTCTTACACCTAGACAATTTTCCTACATGTCCCCCCTAGTCTCTTTAAAGCTCAATTGCATTTGGCAGTATGTTGGCAGAGTACATTGCAAGGTAATATATATATATATATATAATATATATATATATATAATATATATAATATATTATATATATATATATATATATTAAACAGTAGTTTAATAGGTTGGACTCGATGGACCTGTTTCCAACCTTATCGACTATGTTAAGAATCATACAAGCACCTTATTATTACTATTATTAATATTATTTTTTTTTATAAACCTGGCCCTGGCATATAACTTGTAGTAAACCAACATCAATGAGCATTTTTTGCATTATATTATACATAGGTATTTATATCAAGGGCATATGTTTCATATGTAGCATAGAAGTAACTTGTAACGTAACGTGCAAGTGTTATGGGGCCCAAAAACAAGATAGGGGCCAGCTCAGCTATGTCCTATGAATTTGCATTGGGCTCCACAAAGACCAGGAGGTCCTGCTCTTCTTTGGAGCAGCTTCCAAGCCCCCATTTTCTGGTCTACGATATATGATGGCATGAGCCAGCACTACCTGGGGGCCCAACTTTAGTTTTTACTACAGGATCCTTTAACTTTGTGTATACCACTGTGAATAGTACTGCACGGTACAATTCGTTTGATCAGTTATCTAGCAATTCAGAATTCTAGAAATTCTCTAGATAACTTATTTCTAGCACATAACTAAATTTTTTTAATGGCTTAGATGCCGTTATCTCCAATCCTGGCGCTAAAGGCAGGTGCCAGCTGTAACTGACACTCAGTACCCACAGTAGATAGAGCATGCTCAGCTCCTGAGCCCGCTCTATAGTTACTTCCTGACATTATGACTGACATGCATGTGAAATGTCAGGAAATGGTTCATGTATGACTGTCCAATAATACAGAATATTTAATATTCCATCATATTCCCTTAAAACCAGATTTGAACGTATAATAATTGAAAGAGGTTGCATGGGATTAGAATCTGCACCGTTTTTTGTAAATAGAGCTGAGCTGCAATACCGGCAGAGACCATGCACAAGAGTGGCACTGTTTCTAGAAAATAGTCTCTTTTTATCCCATACAACTCCCTTTTTAATGCAAATATAGAAAGCAGAATGCAGAACTGACATGCATTAGTGAAGGGATTTTCTGGTTTAGAAAACTCAGTTTAATTTCCAGTTTCATTTTGGAGTTATTAAAGGAAGTGTCTTGTTAAAGGGGTTTTGCCATGAAGTGAGTTGCTTTCCTCTTATCTGGCTCAGGAGATAATATAAACAAATCATGAACTCTGCAGAGGGGAGATGTAGAGGGCTGAGCAGTGAGGAGCACAGAGGGAGAAGTAAGGGAGTGTCTGCAATGTTCACTCAAATTATAACGGTAAAACCAGTGGATTGTCTATACACAGCCTAAAGCCTCATACACAGGATCTTTCTCCACAGTCCTTTGGAAGCTCATTCATGTTCCCTGTCATCAGATAAGAAGTGCAGACAAAGCAAGCACAACCAGATCAGCTCCTCAGCTCCTGTCAGCTCTAGCTGGTCGTGTCTAATGCAAACTTTTAAGTAACTAAGGGCAAGTAAAGAAAGCTGTAGCTCTCAGAGGCTTTACTTTTTGTAATCACATATATTTAGAAAAGTGATTAAATACCCATTTTGGAGGATCCCACGTCAACATTATATCGTGGCAAAACCCATTTAAGGATCCTCATGTATTAACCAGAGAAGAGATTGTCTCTTATACACGCTCTAACACTAAAGTCCAGGAAAGCCGCTCCCTGATTCCAATGAGAATTATGCCATACCACCTTTCTCCTGTGGAGGTGCTAGAGGGAAGTGAGCACGTTATACATCGCTGCCCTAAAGTTCTTTTCTATTTTCACTTTTTTTATAATAAATAATGCCATCGCCTTTGGACTATCGCACTTAAATAGTGGTTTATAATATCATCCCCTGATGAACCTGATACTGGGGAAATGTGGGGATCTAATTATCATTAATGGTCATTATTTAATATCGGACTGTGATTTATATTTGTTAGGGTGAGCCGCCGAGTAGTGGGGTCATTCCTTTCGGGACGAGTGCTCTGCCTAGATAGGATTTGAATGCTTTATGGTGTTTATCTTTAGATCCGGTCTATCATCCTATATTTGTGTGTATTCAAGGCAACAAAGTACATCAGACAAAATCTACAGAATCGTGTGTCTGTATCTTAACTTATCTGTAATTTACATAGTTACATCTTTGATAAAATTAAAGGAGTTGTCTCACTACAGGCTATCAGCCTATCTCAGTGTCTGGCACCATAGGATTTTTGAATTCAGGGGCGTGCTTCTTGTCTGCCTCTTCTCCTCCCCTTTCCCCCCTCCCCTCAGCACACAGACAGCTCTCCTCCTCCGACTGCAGGTGGAGGGTGAGGGGGTTTGCTGCCAGAGTTAACCCTGTGTATGCCTGCCTAGGTCTGCTGCCAGCTGTTCACTGCTGGATCAGCTGCACTGTGCTGATGCTGTGGCCGAGCTCTTGCTGCTCCTCTCCACAGAGTCAGGAGACAGCAGGGAGAGGGCTGATCTATGAGTGTGGAGAGGTCTGTGAAGCTGTGTATGCTAATAGCAGAGCAGGGGGGCATGTAAGTGTTCCTATACCCCCTGCTAAGCATACAAATCTCCACGGACATCTCAGGCAACAACAAACACAAACGCTGTCCTCCCATTAGAATAGACACAGGGCAGCTGTGAAGTGTATTACTATAATCAAGATGTGTCACTAATACAGCAGAGCAGGGAGGGACATGAACTGTTCACATGCCCCCTGATCTGTTCTATTAGTATAGTCAAAGCTTCACAGACACATCATGATGATAGTAACACACTTCACTGCTGTCCCATCGTACTGACCACAAATGAGCCTCACCTCTGCTCTCCTCAATTTGTGTAGAGAGCAGGCACAGGCAGGGTTAATCCAGGCAGCACAGCTACACAGACACAGAAGCCAGAGCCCTCCCCCTCCCCTACAGAAGCATCATAAGTGGCCTCATACTATGTGGGAGGGGCTCTGTGCTCTGACCTGTATTGAGAAGCTGATGAGTCACCAGCACTGACAGTCAGTGAGAGAAAAATCAACAGGTTGTTGGCTATAGTGATTTGAGGAGCTGATGCACTCCTACTACCAGGGATAACTCAAAATCAGTAGGACATTTGTAATGAACATATATTGCAAAGCTGCTTGTTTTTTTAAAGATATTTTAATTAAAACCCAATCATTGTAGCGAGACAACCCCTTTAAGGGTAATTTGCGGCATTTGTGCCCTTTTGCTTTTTGTGTGATAGTAGAAACACCAAGTACTTTAGCCAGCATATGTGACTATTTAAATCAACATTAAGTACTTTAGAGTGTATATGTAACCATCTAAGTGGCTAGTTTTGTGAGGCCATCATTTTTGCTTCAATTGTTCGGTAGTTTAATGCATATCTATTAAAAATTATTGTTTTATGGGAATTTTTTTTTTCTTTCTGTGAGACAGTGTTTATTAAGATTCCTGTTATCTATTTTTCTGTGCGCACCTTTATTATAATGTCAAGAAATATAAACAAATATAGAAAAAAATTTGGAATATACTTACTTTTTTCCTTCAAGTGAAAAAACTTAGCTGCTTGGAGAAGATCTGTGCATAGAAATAGCAAAATGACTGCTGGTACAAGGTAACCCATCTGAAATAAAAATAAGGAGACCAGGTATAGTAAGCTCTGATCGGTAAATGATCATCAACAGTGTTCAAGCTGGAAGGCTATATCTTATGAAACGTAACTAGCATTCATAGGGCCGCACCAGAGGCGTAAGTTCAAGCTCTTGGGCCCTAGTGCAAAAAGTGAAATAGGGGCCTCCAGTTACCATGTGCCATTTACAATACTGATGTCTTTGTATGTGGCAAACGGGCTTTTGGGCCCCTTAAGGCTGCAGGGCTGGTAGCATCTACGCCCCTGGACGGCGCAGAAAAGTGAAACGGGCCCCAACACCTCATGAAAGGAAAGTGCCATGTATCTGCGAACCTCCATAGTAGTGCTAGATAACAGAAAGCCACTAACTTATTATTCCTAAAGGTACAATGTTCGTGCACCTAAAAGGCCCCCCTCAACCTATGGCCCCATAGAAGCTGCTACAGCTCCATTCCATCAGAAGGGTAAAGACCAAAGGGGGGATTCATCTTAATATGTTTTCTTTTTGTAAACCCTAACTTTTTTTAGCAAAACCCCCCAAAAAAACTTTTTTTTTTGCATTTAAACGCCCGCCCATTTTGTATCTAAAAGGGGCTCAGGAACTTGAGATTAAAAGTGCTTTTGGAAAATTTCCTCCCCTTTAAAAACAGCGGGGTTTTCTTTTTCCTGTGACACGAAGGGATGCTGAAATCAGTGGTATTGACTATACATGGAGAAGAGTGTACCAAAGAAAAAGATAAAAAATTGGGGCCCTAATGACACCCCCATTGTCAAAAAAACCCCTACTATGGATTTTTGCCCCAATCCCATTTTACTGTCTTGAGTACTTTTTTACTTTTTGCTTTTACTGTAGTGACCACATCCCTATATTGGTTCTCACCAGCTACTAAAGTGGTTACAACACCAACCTGCAATGGAGCCCCTCTCTCCAGGGCACCTGTAGCAATCACATGGGCTGCTTATGGTGTAAATGCCCTCAGCTGTGGTCACTGTTGAACTTCTTTTCAGAGCAGGGCTGTCATCAGGGAAGTACTGCGTCAGGGGCCCTGATCAATTCTTTTTTTTTAATAAAAAAGGGGGCTCACTGATAAAGTGCAAGTCACTACTCCCAAAATATCAGAAAGCATGGACAATGTGGAACATCTCCCGGGTATTTAAAACCAAAAAGACCATCCAGTACCCAAAAATTCCCCAAATTTGGGACACTGGCCCTGCCTTTTTGGCTTCTTAAAATAGAACTGTTTGGGGCGGGGGCCCCAATACCTCAGCTGAAATTATTGATGACTGCCCAGTGTCAGAGAGTCAGCAAAATAGATTGGACCCCAACAAACAGATTATATCTCATTCCTAGTAAAATTTTTGGGAAGTCATAGCTAGGCCCCCCTTTTCCCGGGAACATTTTATTTGGGTATCTCATTTTTTTTGTCACATGATCCCCTCCAAGCTGTGTTCCTACCCACACGAAATTGGGGGTTCAGTCAGTTTTGGGGCAAGGTTCTCGACCCACCAGTGGATTTATTCTGGGCCCCATCATGGGGTTATTTTTGGGGCCCCATCATGGCTTTGATTTTTGGGGCCCCACTATACCATTGATTTTTTGGGGTCTCCATGGATTTGTCCTTTGGGGACCCATAAGGGTTGACCCCTGAGGCCCCCCAAGGGGGTTTTGTTTTTGGGGCCCCCACCAGTGGCGTTGATTCTTGGGGTCCTCCAGTGTAGTTGATTCTCAGGACCCACAGTGGAGTTGATTGTTGAGGCCCACAAGTGGAGTTCGCTCTTGGGGCCAACCCTACAGCTACTGTACATGCCTGCAACATGCCCAGGGGTCCCCAGGGGTTTCCAGTGTGCTCCAGTCCTATTCTGGTATTGGTGAACAAGACCAGGGACAACATTTCGGCACTTGTGGAAAGGGGTACCATCAGGACAGTATTGGCAGTACTCTTGTCAGGTGTCATAATTAAAAATTAAAAAAAAGGGGGATGCAAACCCTGTTTTTCCATGAAAATAAGACATCCCCCAAAAATAAGACCTAGTTTTTTTTAAAAGCAATTCGATTTGGCTTTAGCTGATGTGTGTGATGAAAACGTAAGTAATTAATAATTTGATGTTTTGTTCAAAAATAAATGGAATTTTTGTTCATGGAAAAATGGAATCCCCTAAAAAAAAAGTCTTAGCTCGTCTTTAGGGGCAAAAAAATTTTTATAAGACACGCTTTTTTCTGGAAAAAAGGGGGTATGAAAATAGGAACTGGTAACAGTTGGGGGGCCCAGATGCTTTAGCTTTAGGGGGCCCTGAAATTATTGGGCAGGGGAAGCAGATACAAACAGTGTGAAGGATGCAAACAGTAGTGAATATGGTAATCACTAAGCGCAAGGAACCTGAGGCACCAGCAATAGACCCATGCCTTTGGTGCCAGGTGCTACTATGAAATGAATGGTACATGGCACTCTCATAGTTTCCCCTTAGGGAATTTTTTTGGTTCCATTGAAAATCAACATGTAACTCATAAATATGCACAAAAAAGAAATTTTCACAACGCTTAAAAAACTGGCCGTAGTACAGAGCTGAGACAAAGTATAGTATTTTAACAGCTATGGCTTTTTCCCAGTATCAAAAACAATAGGATTTATTGTTGTCTTGTGAGTGCCTGGAGCAGTTTCCCTAATTAAAGGGGGGGTGTACTTCGGGCTTTTTTTGTGTAGTTCTTCGCTTTGAGGTGAAGTTTTCAGGTTTATATAGTATAAGTGACATCATAGTAATCCCCTCCAAAGGAAAAATTTTTTTTGTTTCCTCTTTCCCTGTCCTTTCCAGAGAGTATTTGCAATAAAAATGTATAAAATAACCAGGGACTTGCACATGAACATTATAAAAAAGGATTTTTTTTTTAAATTTGTCACCTGGTCTAATAAAATTAAGGATAATCACTTGTTCAATTAAAAGGGAAAAAATAAAAAAGGGGGAAAAAAACAGTTTAAGCTTTAGACATGGGGGGAAGAACAAATAGAGGAAGAAAAAAAAAAAAGTAATAATAAAAGTGAATAAAAAAAAAAAAAAAACATGATTTTCAAAACATCAGATTTGCACTACACCCTTTTACACAAAAAAAGGGCATTTTCTGCTAAAAAATGATATAGTGAACCCCTTAATGACGTAGATTTTTGTTTTTCGTCTTTTCCTCTCCGCCTTGCAAGAGCAAAAACTTTCTAATTTTTCCTCCTATGTAGATTTATCAGGGCTTGTTTTTTAAAGGGGCAAGATGTACCATTGACCTACCATACAATGTACTTGGAACCCCTCACCCCAATTCTTTGTAGGGTAAAAGGAAAACATAACCCTGCGATTGCATCATTTTTGTTGGGTTTTTATGGAGTTCACAGTGGGGAAAAAAAATGTCTAATTTCTGCGGGCAGACAAATTTATGAACAAAATGGATATCGTTTTCATTATGTTTTACTACTTTTAAAAAAAAAATTTTTTATTTTTAAAAAAAGGTTGAAAAATTTTGGGGAAACCAAATAATTTTTTAAAATTTTTTCCTCTGTTATAGCTGTTGATGCTTCATATTTTTGTTAAAAAAATCTATTTTTTTTATTGCTCCCCAATTTGGGGAGGGGGACTTTTTGATCAATTTTTTATAAAATTTTTTCCTGGGAGACGGGATGACCAAAAAAACACAATTAAGGCATTGGGTATGTTTTTTATGCCTTTCACATTGTGGGATAACTAAGATCATATTATATTAGTTACCACTTTTACGGATGTGGCGATATCAATTATGTTTTTTAAAGTAATTTTTTTATATGTTAACTAGGCCTGACCTACCTAACTGAGGCCATACCTGCAGCCTACCTAACTAGTGTCATACCTACCACCTACCTAACTGAGGCCATACCTACTACCTACATAACTGAGGCCCACCTACCTAACTGGGACCCACCTACCTAACTGAGGCCCACCTACATAACTGGGACCCACCTACTACCTACCTGGTGCCTATTTATCTACCTAGGTCCCATCCACCTGCCTATCTGTGGCTTAACTACTTACCTGGGACCTATCTACTTACCTAACTGGGACCTACCTACCTTGGACCTACCTCCAACCTTCCGGGGGGCCCTCCCTACCCCCTGGGCCTACCAATTTATTAAGGGGGCCACCTCCCCTAAATGGGCCACCTCCCTACCTACCTGGGTTCGCCTTTTTTTCTATCTAACAAGTTTGCAAATATACCTATGATTTTGACAGGTACAGGCCATAGCTGTAGCACAGTCTCCAGGGGTTAGTCATCTGTTCCTCCCCACCCACCTAGGAGACTGTGCCTCTTAACTATGGACTGTACCCGCTCTCCAACCACTGAGAGGTTTGTACAGAGGTGGGAATAGGTAAAGAGGTACTGAAAAAGATGTATCTAAAATATTTCTGAGCAAATTCTGCAGAAACAAATCATGATCTGGAGAAGTCATCATGGCACCCTGGACTGGGCGGGAAAAAAAGGGGGGGGGAAAAGTAAACGCCCAATCAAACAAACTTAACCTGGGATTAAAAGTTTTAAACGCACTGAAATCATTTTATATTTCTTAGCCTAGCTCTATCACTATAGGGTCTTATTGTGGTAATATACAGTCTGGGGGTCTTGTCCCAAGGGAACTACCCTTTTCGGTCATTTTTTGGTGGAATATACGCGCGGGCCTGTGTACACGGCTTACAACTATAGGGGTCTTTGAGGGATAATGTAATCTGCGACCCTTTTACATGTTTTTTCCCACTATAATTCACTGTATAGCTATTTACTTGGATTCCTTTTTAACACTGTTTTTACACTAGGGGGTTACAATATGGCATGTTTATTGGTTGTTGTAATTGTTTTTTATTCAGAATGTTTTGGGGTATTATTTCACTATGTGGTGGTAATTTGTGGTTGGTTCGGGCGGTATAATTGGCCCTTTTATTATAGCTTTTTTGGAAAATTTTGGGGTTTGGTAATGGGATTTTTTGGGTAGTATTTTGAGGGGTTTATGTATGGTGAGGATTTGTTTTTGTTTTATCTATAACTTCAACTTTTATTTAAGGGGAACTAGTAAATGTTCATGGTGGGTGAAGGCCAAAAGTTTGCTAAAAGGGCCCAACTTCTCAGTTACTAGTTCTATCTACTATTACTATCTATCTATCTATCTATCTATCTACAGTGAGTTGCAAAAATATTCATCCTCCCTGAACTATTTTTAAATGTTACAGCTACCAACTTAAGTGTATTTTATTGATTTTTTTGTTAACATCAAAAATAGAAAGTATTGTGAAGTGAAAAAAAAATATCACAATTCAAAAGGGGGGACCCAGCGTGTTTTTTCCTTTTAATTTCATTTAAAACATCTCAAAATTTATTGCAAAAAATTTTAAAAAATCAAAAACATGATGAAAAGGGGTTAGTACCCGACGCTTTCGGGGCAATGCTCCTTTTCAGGGCAAAAAAATGTAAAAAAGCGTGTTAAATATACCCCCCTTCCCCTGTAAATATAGTCACGGGAAAGGCAACAAAAAACACTGGGGCGGGTTTTCAAGGAAACCTTTTGGGGCTCCGGGTTTGGTTTCTATTCTTAAACCACTTGTTGTGTCCTTCCCGGATACTTTAAAACAAAAAAATTTGGTTACAATTTTTTTTAAAGGGGCATCATCTTACTCAGGGATTTTGTATTAGCTTACTAATTATCTTACCACCCCCATTTGGCTATTAAAATCTTGGATCCATTTGCTAATTTTTTTCCACTTTTTCACAAACATTTTTTAAAAGTTTGTAAGACATGTTTTTGAATTTTTTACTAATACAATTACTTTCTGTTTGATGCTTTCTTTCGCTTGGGGTGCATCCAGGGGGGCAGGTTCTCCCCTTTCCCCTGCAAAATTTTTTTGCCCCCCTTGGGAGGAATACCTATTGATCTTTTTCCCCCTTTTTCCCCCAAAATCAGGGGGTATTCTTACATTACGACCCCTCCGGGTTGGTGTGTGGTGGGGGGGGGGGGGGGGGGCCTCTTGGGGATGCCATTAATTTGGTAAATACATAAATGTTAACAACATGAATTTCCAAATTTACTTAAAGGCAAACAATGACATTAAATTTTTGGATTCCATTTGGGGGGCCCGAATACAGATCGAGGTGTTCCCTTTACAGAAAAGAATTGCAAGAAACCCAACTACATCAAATCTGCACCCAAAAGACTGATAAAAAGTGTTTTTTTTGGGGGATTAATAAAGTTTTAAAGTAATTTTTCCATCTCTAAAAAAATTTTCTGATTACCAAAGGGAAGTTGGGGAGAGTTTAACTCAGCAGGCTATCCAAGAGGGTATTTAAAAGGCAAAAAAAAAGGATTTCTGCCCTAAGGGGTTCTTTTGATAAACAAGGAGAAAAGAGGTAAAATTATTAAAATAAAAAACGAAAAAAAAAATAAAAATAGATTAATTTTGTAACATTTTTTAGCCCCCATTTTTAAGAGATTTGCCAGTTGTAAAAGATATTACCCCTTTTTACTGTTCAAGAAAAAATGAAACAATTTCGCAATAAATTCGATATTATCTAGGGGAGGAAAAAATTGGGGTCACTTTTACCCCCCTCTTTTTTTAACAAAGCCCCTCAATATTGGAAAATGGTTAAACATACAGGGGGTGTAAAAATGCGGGCATACCCGCTTATTAAGCAATTATGTAAAAACAAAAAAGAATTTTCATTTTATCACTCAAGGGATTTCATATGACATCATGCTTTATTAATTGTAAAAACCCCTATTTATTTACCTGATTTTCATGTGAGGAATTTTACTTTAATATGTGGGGTGCACGTTTCTGCCTGAAGACACGCATGGCAGACAATCTTAGGCATGTTCACAGGCTTAACGGGACGTAATTTTGCCCCCCAATTACCCGGTGGGGGGGGGGGGGCGGGCGGGGGAGAAAGGGGGGGGCCGGCACTTCGGGCCCCTTCTACCTGCTAGCGGGGCGTATACCCCTAGAAAATGAAAGGGAAAAATATCCCCGCCCGGGGGATTCGCCGGGCGGGGTGAGGAGACGTAATCCATAGTTCTCTATGAGAACTGTGAATTAACCGTAATGAATGGGGTTTTCGGCCCGTAATTGGCGCACTTCGGCGCGTAATTACGGACCGAAATATGGCCCATTTTAAGCAGTGTGAACATGGCCTTAGACGCTCAGAAACCGACGGCAGTAGGAATCTCTATGGTTTCAAGGCATTGTCATGAGAGACACCACCAGCTTAGTTTTACAAGGTATTGAACGCGTTACTAAACCTCTCAGATGGGGTGATTATAAGAAAAAATTATTATCGAGAGAAACGTCGTGGATATATATATTAGGCACTAGGTATCCAGACGGCCTAAATAAAAGACATGATGTTATGTGTCAATATTAATACTCTCTATGCAGTTTGAAATTGTTCTTAAATTATTTGTGAGTTCTATATTTACTTTTTTATATTTTATGTTATTCTTTGGTGATGTTGTTTTTGTTAGCCTTCCTGTGACGTCATTAGTCACATGGAGTGAGGGCGTATACTTAAACAATTAGTTTCATTGCATTTTTATGCCATGAATAAGGAGCATCTGCTCCGAAACGCGTCGGCTATGTACTAACCGCTTTTCATCATGTTTTGACTTTTTAATATTTCTTCAATAAATTTCTGAGATGTTTTAACTGAAACTATGGAAAATCACGCTGGATCCCTTTCTTTTTGAATGTGCTGTGATTTCAAGAGGCAGCTTTTCCTCCATCCGGGCGTGTGCTCCTGTTAACTAAGCCAGGTGAGCTGACTACCCATTACATGTTGTAAAGAAAATATGTGCTTTTCCAAATGCCTGCAAATTAAAAAACTGAAAACTGTGGCGTGCATATGTATTCAGTCAATACTTTGTAGGATCACCATTAACTGCAATGACAGCTGCAGTCTGTTGCAGGATGTCTCTAAAAGATTTGCACATCTAGAGGCTGGAATATATTTTTGCCCATCCTTCTTAGCACAATAGCTGTAGCTCAGTCAGAACTGGTTGGAGAACGTTTGTGAACAGCAATTTTCAAGTCCGGACACGGAATATCTGTCTATTTATCTATCTAACCATTTATCTTATGTTGTTCTATCTATTTATCTATCTATCTATCTATCTATCTATCTATCTATCTCATATCTATCAATCTATTGGTCTGTTTTATGTCTATCTACCTCTGTATATCTGTCTTTCTACATAACCCCCTCTTATTTATTGGTTATCTGACTATCTATCTATCTATCTCATATCTATCTATCTATCTATCTATCTATCTATCTCATATCTATCAATCTAACAGTTCATTTTTGTCTATCTACTTCTATATGTCTGTCTCTATTTTCTCCTCTTTATTTATTGGTGTATCTGACATTTATTTTCTGATATTATAATCTAATCTATCTATCTATCTATCTATCTATCTATCTATCTATCTCATATCTATCAATCTATTGGTCTGTTTTATGTCTATCTACCTCTGTATATCTGTCTTTCTACATATCTCCTCTCTTATTTATTGGTCTATCTGACTATCTATTTATCTATCCATATCTATCTATCTATCTATCTATCTCATATCTATCAATCTAACAGTTCATTTTTGTCTAACTACTTCTATATGTCTGTCTCTATATCTCCTCTCTAATTTATTGGTGTATCTGACTATTTATATCTGATATCTATTACATCTATCTATCTATCTATCTATCTATCTATCTATCTATCTATCTATCTATCTATCTATTTCTCCCTCCTTCTATTTATCTCCTCTCTTTATCTGGATACATGGATACATATAATGAATGTGTGATTTCACTTATTTAAGTATAATTTTGCCAATATGACACATATCTATGGTAGAAACACACATCTTAACACTGCAGATACTGATGCCTGTAGAGTATGGGTTACTCAGGTTAATGCTTTATTTGAAATGTTTTCTTAGAAAGCAGAGTCACATGCCCGACGTGTAAATTTCCACATTCCTCATGTAGGGATTTATTTCTCATGATAGTCATTAATAATTGAGTGCTGTATGAATGGTTTGGGTCAGACGCAGTCATACGCTGGGCCACCCACATGCAGCCGGCATTCCACCGTGGTTTCTGCAGAATTCCTGAAATAAAAATTGTCAGTGGTAAATAAAGTGTCCAAACCAAATGATAACTTATTTCCTCCTTCTGCTGTGTAATGTGCCATGTTAAAGGGCTTGTGCAGAATTAGGAAAAATGTCTGTTTTTTTTCCCTAGGAACAGCGCCTTATGTGTTTATGGGGTGTATCTGGTACTGCAGCTTAGCCCAATTTACTTTAATGTATCTAAACTGCCATAACCCAAGGACAGGGGAAGGAAAAATATTAGACTTTTTTTCTAATCCTGTACAACCCCTATAAATAGGACAATTATCTGCGGTTTTGCTTTAACTTCCCTTTTTAAGTCTATTGAACTCAGCATGACACAAAAGGAAAAAGACCAGACCCAACGTCCTGTGATAACTCACACTTGTTCGGACGCCATCCTGGACCGTCCTGGGGTACTTCAGCTCTGTGGATCGCCGCTTTGGTCAGCAGAATGGCACAAAACGTCACTCCAACTCCAGGCAAATAGTTTTAAACTGGCCTCAGCCAGCTTTATTGAGGCACAGATTACACAAAACAAATAAAAACCTCAGGCCGCCTGGCCATTCACTATACAACTGTAGAGACCCTCTCTATTAATGGCCTCGGCCTATCGCCGAGCACCACAACCACTTTACCCACACTGGGTTAAGACTTCTCTCCAAGCCTCTGGGACCTGAGCCTTACTTCAGCTCCTCTGCCGCTCTTACTGCAGGTAGCAGACCATGCCCCCTGACCACCTGCAGGCCTAGACTTTTTATAGACCTCCAGAGACCTGTCCAAAACCTGGGGTGAAACACTGGGAGTAGACACCCACCCGACATGTTGTCTACTCCCGATAAGAGACGACCCAGAACAACCAAAGTAAACATCTGCCAACCATTTAGTGTGGCTGACAATACATATGACTGGCTCCTATCCCACCATGCCCAGGTACCCTTGGTGGCGTGTTGCTTGTATACCTCCTGTATTACTCCACCTGGTGGCAGAAACAGGCGACTACCTGTAGTCGCTCTGCCACAGTCCCTACAAAATAACAATTTTCAAATCTTATAATAGGGGTGTAAAACTCATTTTCACTGAGGCCAAATTGGTATCATGGTTGCCCTCGGGGTGCTGTTGGAGGTTGGCTAGGTTCGCTGGGTAGAGCTGCTGAATGGAGCAGTGTGGAGGTGTGAATCCAAGATGGAATCCATACTCTGTGCTGGCACCACCTCTGCCAGTCACTGGCTGTGTCCTATGGGGAAAGTAAAGCGCTTGTCTTTCTGTTTCTGGATGTTGACCATCTCTGCTTGCTGTGTCTAAGCTCTTACAGACCACATAAAATAAAGTAACTAGATTTGGTCCACGGGCCTTGTTGAAGAAATGCAATAAAGCATATGTGTCAAACACACTGATACAAAAGTAAAGTGGTCTCTTTCGTGTTTCAGGCTGACCTTTTGCTATAAATTAAACATAGACACCTGCATTTAAGGGGGTATTCCCATCACATATACAGTTGACTCTTAAAAACAATATTAATTGATTCCGGGACAACCACTGTATGTTGAAACCATAACTCTATGAAAAATGAGTATATTTGAGAACCCAAATTATTTTGTATTTTCCACCGGATTTTTAACGTGGTGGTTAAAAACCTGTGCTGTATAGACTACAACAAGTTCTTTCATTGCTGTCAATGCAGCACAATGTACCGTCGGATTCTCAATGGATTCAAAATACTGAAACCACCTAAAATCCAAGACATAGCCTTACTGTTAAACAGATTTGATCGGTGAGGCCCTTTGTTCTCAAATGTTGCATCGGTCATCTATAGTCAATAAATCTGGCCCTCTAAAAAGGGGATCAATGTACGGTAGTGACTATGGAATGAATTGGATAGGTTTGAATATTAACCAGAAATGGAGAACACTTTAAACCAATGAAGCTCCAGTTTCCGGGAGACATAATTGATTATCGAAAAGAATAAAGTTTTGCTTCTATAAATGCTGCACTGCTATAGGTAGAAATTCATAATAATTGTCTCCAATTTACTTTACCACAAATCGATGATATTTTAACACAAATAAGGAAATTTATGGAACTCTGCTTCATATTTGGTGAAACCTTTAATAAAAAGATGTTTAAACAAATGTTATAAGGTAAAAATAAAAAAATCTCACTAGATGCAGGAATAAAAGATTTCAATGCAAAATATATATAAGGACCCCCACCTTATAATGTTGGTGTCTTCTTATGTGGAAGCAGGGCTTTGGGTCTCCTTGGGCTTCAGGGCTTGGTAGTGACTGCTACCTTCACACACATCTGTGTCGAAATTACTGCCTAATTACAGCACTGATTCTCTGGTGGTCTCCACTGGTTTTCTTGCAGTGATGATGCACTGTGCAAAAAGTATCTCTGACAGACTTAAATATTACTTTAATATTAAGTCATTACAATCTAAAATGCACACTTAAGGAGGCACGTAACTACAGGTGGTAGCAGGGGTAGCAGTTGCTACGGAGGCCTGGTGGCTTGGGGGGGGGCACCGCCGGCAGTGCTTTCACCTCTGCTACCCCGGAGATGCCGCCGCGCCCGCTGGCAGGTGCATCATAACAGTTCCACTGCGGCGGATGCAGAGCTGCGGGGGCCCGGGCGGTCCGTGAAGCCCGGGGGGGGGGGGGCTTTCCCCCCGCCGGCAGGGGTCCCTCCCCCCACTTTACAGGGCCTCTCTATTTTTTGTTTGCAGTCCGGGGTGACGCGCATTTCAATTAAAAATGGGCGGAGCAGGGAGAGCTGTGGTCCCCGCCCCCCTTTCCGATTTCGCTCAGGGGGCCCCGGGGGCGGGGGGAAGTGACGAAAATCGCGCCGCCCCCGAGTTTGTCCTCAGCCCTAGCCCCCAAAATAGAAGGGTTGGGGTTTGGGGGGGAGCGGAGACGCCGGGAGGAGCGCGGCCCCCGGTAAGTAACTGGCTAGGAGGGGGGCCCCAAAGGGGGAGATGGGACTTACCTACGGGGGGGGAGTCGAAAACTTTCGGGGGATCTAAAGGAAAGGGGGGGGGGGCCACTTACCTACGGGGGGTTTTAAAGGGGGGGAAAAAACACCCACAGGGGGTCTAAAAGGGGGGGGGGGTCAAATATACCCACAGGGGGCCCCCTAAAGGGGGGGAAGAACTATACCTACAGGGGGCTCTAAAGGGGGGGGAAAAAACCACAAGGGGGGTCTAAAGGGCGGGGGAGAACTATACCTACAGGGGGGTCTAAAGGGGGGGGAAAATTTTTCCTTTCGGGGGCTCTTAAAAGGGGGGGAGAACTATACCTACAGGGGGTCTAAAGGGGGGGGAGGAAAATGCCCCAGGGGGGTCTAAAGGGGGGGGGGGCTTTAAACCCACGGGCTCTAAAGGGGGGGGGGGGGAAATTTTACCTACAAAGGGGCCCCTAAAGGGGGGGGGGAGAACCCATGCCCCACAGGGGGGGGGTAAAGAGGGGAGGGAACTATGCCTTTAGGGGCCCTAAGCTTGGGGGGGGGGGGAGAACTTTTTCCCACGGGGGCCTCAAGGGGGGGGGGAAAAGAAAATATGCCTACAAGGGGGGCTCTAAAGGGGGGGGGGGGGAACATGCCTAATAGGGAGCCCCAATGTTGGGGGGGGGAAGAACTTTGCCCACAGGGGGCCCCCAAAAAAGGGGGGGAAGAAAATGCCATAAGGAGCCCCAATTCTTGGGGGGGGGGGGGAAACTTTTGCCACGGGGGGCCCCCAAAGGGGGGGGGGGGGAAACTATGCCTTCAGGGGGTTTTCTTTAAACTACAGGGGGGGCTATTCTGCCTTTCCCGGGGGCCCAAAACTACAGGGGGGGTATTCTTCTACAAGGGGGTCTAAAATTTCAGGAGGGGGGAAAATTTTTCTGCCTACAAGGGGGGCTCTTAAACTACAGGGGGGGAACTATTCTGCCCCAAAGGGGGTCTTAACTTCGGGGGGGAATTTTTTGCCCCACGGGGGGACTATTCAGCCTACGGGGGCCCCCCAATTTTACAACGGGACTATTTTGGCCCACAAAGGGGGCTTTAAACTACAGGGGGGGGGACTATTCTTTCCTACAAGGGGGGTTAATCTACGGGGGGGGGGGGGGGGGAAATATTCTGCCTACAAGGGGGTCTAATCTAAGGGGGTTGGGGGGGGGAAATTTTGCATACAAGGGGGGCTCTAATCTACAAGGGGGGGGAAAAATATTTTGCCCACAAGGGGGCCCCAAACTAAGGGGGGGGAAATTTTCTGCCTACAATGGGGGACTAATTACAGAGGACCCTAAATTCCCACCTACAGGGGTGGCCTTTAAGGGTAAGGGGGGCCCCCCTTTACCTAATAGGGAAAAAACCCAAGCTACTGTCGGGGGCCCCCAAGCTGCCTACATTCCCCCAAACAACTAGTACCCCGCCGGTGGGTGCCCAAGCTACCTAGCACCGCCCGGGGGCCCCGGTTTTACCCAGATCCGTTGGGGGAGCCCCATAATTCCAGGGGGTAATTCTTACCCCTTTGGGCTTTAAAAAATGGGGAGTTTGTACAAGGGGGGGGGGAAGGGGGGGGCACTCACTTTGGGGAAAATTTATTAAAAAAAATGAGGAGTCTAAAGGTTTTTTGGGGTTTTTTTAAAAATTTTACAAAGGGGGAGTGGGTGGATGGAGCAAGTCTTTATGGAAAATCTGGAACGGGCCCAAAAGGAAGAAAAGAGAAAGTGAACGAAAAACCCCAGACAAAAAGTCCCCCTGTGGGCCCTAAATGTAAGTTAAACTTTTGCAAAGCAACCCGTGTATTGATATCACCACTATATGGTCACTTTATTGGGGGTTAAAATACAGTTGCAGAGCCTGTGACATGGGGATTTAACCCCTTATGGGGCACATATTGCGGTTTTTTTTTGGTTTTTTGTGTATGTTTAGTAAAGTGTAGGGGTTTTTTTTTCAGTCACTTTTGTGGTCATGTTCTGGCGGGTTTATAAAACAGGTTCCCATTTTAAAAGGGTTATTAGTAATGTTGGTCTTGGTTTTAGTGTATTTTTTTTGGGAGAAATATGATGGTTTTATATGTATGGTGGGGGGATATTTACCCTTTTTTATTATCTACATTATCTAACAGCTTTTTCCTTTGGTTAAAAAGTGCCCTGGTCAGGGAGGTGGGCCAAGGGGGGGGGGGTGGCATCCAAAAGTTTGCTTTGGGGCCCTGGTTTCTCTAGTTACGCCCCTGATCCCCATCTTTGACGTATTGACATATTGGAGAACATTTCTTACAACATAGAAATATTTGTCACGGTCCAAGCTGCGGTACTCATTGTGGACCGCGGACATGGCCATGTCCCTTCAGTGTTTGTCCCAGTCCCTGCCATGTCACTTGTTTGTTGTGTACCTGCTCCTGCTGCCTGATCCTACCTGTGTCTGCACATGCTCCCTAGGATGCGCAACCGCTCACTGGTCTGGATTTAACGGGACAGTGTCCCAATTTCTTGTCCAATGACCCATGAACTCCTGGCATATAAGGAACTTCCTGCCTCTGTTCCTGGTCAGTTCATTTTTGTCCACCTGAGTGCCTGACCACTGTGTCCTGCTATTAACGGTTGTTATGTCTGTCTGTCTGTCCTGTATATGTTTATCCCTGCTGTCTTGTCTGTCTATACCCAGGTTCCTGGATTCTGCTGTTATCTGATACCTATTTATTCTGATGTATCATGCCTCTCAGCTACATGCCTGGGACCAGTCTTCAGTTAACCCTGCTGTGTTCAGGTTGCTGTTCCTGTTCCATCTGTTCTGCTGTATTCTGCCGTTGTACCTGCTTGATACCTGCCTGGACTCCATCACCTGGACTTCAGCTGTCACTGCGGGTAGCCATGTCAGGGGTAGCAAACTGGGGGTTCCGGCCTTGTGGCAAACTCTGGTGAGGACCCGGGGCCCCTTAGACTCCGCTCCCTGGCATCGTCTCCACCTACGCCACCTTCACCCGCGGTGGTCTGGGTAATCCCCACCACGAACCCGGCATCCATGGTGTCAGAGTATACTGACAGCGCTGATCATTACACTACTGTATACTGTATAGTTATAGGGACTCACAATTGTTTGTCTTCTTTTGGTGCAGTCCAGGGTGTGCTCTAGCCACCAAATCTGTGTTGTGCATAAGGAACTGTATGAATCCCAGGTAGCTATTGGGGTCACAAAGACAACAGACGTCTCGCCCTGTTGCCATCTATACTTGACCCTTACTCCAAAAAAAGGGATCATCGCCCTGACAAGGACGGTTCTGTGTAAAGCACTAACTCTAGAAAGCCCTGCAATGCCCAATAAGAATTAGTCCCAAAAAGATAATAAAGAACCAAGGTAGAGCAATATAATCCTCTTAACACTACTGGTTTTTACAACTTCTGCCTACATGTTTCCCCCTCTAAGTCCAAAATGGAGGGTTGCTTAGGGGAGAACAACAAAAAGGGGAGCAGTTTCTCCAAGCTCTAATGGTAACTGATGAACCAAACAGAGTCCATAGTAGTCTACCTGTATAGAATCCAGCCCTTATAGACCCAAAAAAATTTGGCATTTGGGTGCTTCCAAAATGGCCCCTGCGTAAATTTCATGGTTTTTAGTGGTTTTTTTCCGTAAATCCCAAAATTCATAAACAAAGGGCTAGTTATCGGCAGAAAAGTTGTAATGGGGATTGTACGGTAGGCCTTTGCTTAAAGGAAAAAAAAGCAAAAACCCTACGGAAGCCCTAATGTTTGATTTTTAATTTTACATTATATCTTGCTGCAAAAATTAATTTGGGAAAAACCCTTTTAAAGGGGTTTGTATTGGTGATCAAGGGAATTTGTCACTTTTAAATTTTTTAAATACACTGCCATTTTTAGTGCTCATCAATAGTGCCAAATCAGTGTTCAATGAATACAATGCTCAATTAATGTTCCCATGCAGTGCTCAAATGAAACCCCAATTTTAATGTTTAAATTAAAGGGGGGCATCTTGACAATCTTCTCCCAATATTTTTCTATAGCGAATAGTAAAACCTTTTATTGCCCCTTTTCAGGGTCACAAAGGCTAGTGGGACTGAAAGTACAATTGTAGAAATAACATAAACTAGTTTTAACATGTAAAAAAAATGAAATTTTAAAATTCAAAATTGTCTCCCCTTTTTCATTCATGCCAAATTTTTCCCGCTTTTGGCGGGGGGGGTCCCGCTAAAAATTGGGGGGCCCCCCCGCCCTTTCCCCCAGAGTTGGCCCTTCCCCCGCCCCAGCAAAGGGGCCCACTTGGCGGGGCCGGGGCCGCTCCTACGGTTTGGGGGAAGCGGTTTTAGTTTCATGATTTGTGCCCGGGGGCAGCGCACAGTCGGGCAGCAGTACGGAAGAAGGCAGGAGGGATCGTTTTCCCCCCTCCCTTTTCCCCTGTTTTGTACGCGGGGTGCGCGCTTGTACATACACCCCGTGTCGAAAGGGGAGTGAAAGTTGGGGGCTACACTATCTCCCTGCGAAAGTGAGGGCTATAGTCGGCCCCCGGGGGATGTCGGGGGCTGGGAGCCCGGTGAGGTAAGTTGGGGGTTTTATTATTTTATTTTTAAATTTGTTATGCGGGGTCTACCTGGCTACAATGGGGGGGGGGGGGTCTACCTGGCAACAGAGGGGGCAAATACCGGGGCACAATGGGGGGTCTACCCGGCAAACAGAGGGGGCAATATCTTTTTACAAAGGGGGGGTCCCCACCCGGAAAGAGGGGGGCACTACCTGGCTACAATGGGGGGGGGTCTACCTGGCAACAGAGGGGGCACTACCTGGCCCACAATGGGGGGGTCTACCTGGCTACAGAGGGGGCACTACCTGGCTACAATGTGGGGGCACTACCTGGCTACAATGGGGGGGCACTACCTGGCTACAATGGGTGCACTACCTGGCTAACAATGGGTGGGTTCTACCTGGCAACAGAGGGGGAACTACCTGGCTAACAATGGGGGGGGTCTACCTGACAACAGGGGGGCACTAACTGGCTACAATGGGGGGGGGGTCTACTGGCAACAGAGGGGGCACTTCCTGGCTTACAAGGGGGGCACTACCTGGCTACAATGGGTGCACTCCCTGGCTAACAAAGGGGGCATCTACCTGGCTAACAATGGGGGCATCTACCTAGCAACAAAGGGGGCACTACCTGGCTACAATGGGGGGTCTACCTGGCAACAGAGGGGGCACTACCTGGCTACAATGGGGGGGCACTACCGGGGGCACTACCTGGCTACAATGGGGGGCTTACCTGGCTACAAAGGGTGGCACTACCTGGCTAACAAAGGAAAGGGATCTACCTGGCAACCAAAGGGGCAATCTACCTGGCTACAAATGGGGGGGTCACCCTGGCAATAGAGGGGACACTACCTGGCTACAATGGGGGGGCACTACCTGGCAACAGAGGGGGCCACTACCTGGCTACAATGGGGGGTGGTCTACCTGGCAACAGAGGGGGCACTACCTGGCTACAATGGGGGAGTCTACTTGGCTACAGAGGGGGCACTACCTGGCTACAATGGGGGGGCACTACCTGGCTACAATGGGTGCACTACCTGGCTAACAATGGGGGGGGGGGTCTACCTGGCAACAGAGGGGGAAATACCTGGCTACAATGGGGGGGGTATACCTGACAACAGAGGGGGCACTACCTGGCTACAATGGGGGGGTCTACCTGGCAACAGAGGAGGCACTACCTGGCTACAAAGGGGGGGGACTACCTGGCTACAATGGGTGCATACCTGGGGTAACAAAGGGGGCATCCATCTGGCTAACAATGGGGGCATCTACCAGGCAACAAAGGGGGCATCTACCTGGCTACAATGGAGGGGGGTCTACCTGGCAACAAAGGGGGCACTACCTGGCTACAATGGGGGGGGGCACTACCTGGCTAACAAAGGGGGGCATCTACCTGGCGATCAATGGGGGGGGGGTTCTACCAGGCAACAGAGGGGGCACTACCTGCTCAATGGGGGGGGGTCTACCTGGCTACAGAGGGGCATACCTGGCTACAATGGGGGCACTACCTGGCTTTCAATGGGTTTCCCCTACCTGGCTACAATGGGGGGGTTCTACCTGGCAACAGAGGGGACACTACCCGGCTACAATGGGGGGGTCTACCTGACAACAGAGGGGGCACTACCTGGCTACAATGGGGGGGTCTACCTGGCAACAGAGGGGGCACTACCTGGCTACAATGGGGGGGCATCTACCTGGCTACAATGGGTGCACTACCTGGCTAACAAAGGGGGGCATCTACCTGGCTAACAATGGGGGCATCTACCTAGCAACAATGGGGGGGGACTACCTGGGTACAATGGGGGTGTCTACCTGGCAACATAGGGGGCACTACCTGGCTACAATGGGGGGGGGGGATACCCGGCAAACAGAGGGGGCACTACCTGGTACAATGGGGGGCATTACCTGGCTACAATGGGGGCAATTTCCTGGCTAACAAAAGGGGGCATCTACCTGGCAACAACAAGGGGGGATCTACCTGGCTACATTGGGGGGGTCTACCTGGCAATTGAGGGGGCACTACCTGGCTACAATGGGGGGGCACTACCTGGCTAACAAAGGGGGCATCTACCTGGCTAACAATGGGGGGATCTACCTGGCTAACAATGGGGGCATCTACCTGGCAACAAAGGGGGCATCTACCTGGCAAACAAAGGGGGTATCTACCTGGAAACAATGGGGGCATCTACCTGGCTAACAATGGGGGCATCTACCTGGCAAACAAAGGGGGCATCTACCTGGCTACAAATTTGGCTCTACCTGGCTACAGAGCGGGCTCTACCTGGCTACAGAGGGGGCTCTACCTGGCTACAAGGGGGCATCTACCTGCCTGTAAGGAGCACTACCTGGTTATGGAGGGCTACTACCTGGCCAAAAGGGCATCTACCTGGCTTTCTTCCAAAGCCGTTATGCAGTTAGGTGGAGTGGGTGTGGCTTTTTGAAGGGGCGTGGCACACCGACAAGATGGGCGTGCCCATGCAAATTTTTGACGTGCCGCGCTAAGCGCACCGCCCTCTACAATCTCCTGCTTTTTCAATTTCAAAAGTTGGCAACTATGCCCTTTTGCCATTTTACAAATATGGTAAGCTGTTCATTCACTTTTGATAGAAGTAGGTTAATGGCTGAATAATCATTGAATATATAGTCATCTGGTGAACAACCGTTTTGCTGATACAGCAGCACACATTAGAACAAAATGTCTTTTATTTAACTATTGGAGAAAAATTACAAAAACAAACAACTTCATTCCAGATGAGGGCGCTCTTTCATGAATCCACTAAAATGATTAATATAAAATTTTATATGACAAATAGTAATGGTTTCCATGAATATTAGTCTAAAGTACGTGTCAAACTCAAAGCCCACAGGTCAAATAGTGCCTACCATGTTATTGTATGTGGCCTGTGAGAGCTTAGACACCTTGAGCAGGGATGGACAAGGTCCAGATGCAGAATGACCGGCTCTCCTCTTTCCCTGGAGGATGCAGCCAGCGCTTAGCAGAGGCAGCAGCACCAGCCAGGGCAGCTGTTAGTGCAGTACTACCAATACTGCCATATGGGGCCCGGCCACTCTGTGAAACAAGGGGAGCCCGTCGCCACAAGCAGCTGCTGCTCCTTTGTTTCACAGTAATGGTATGCGCTCTCTGCTCCAGTCGTGTGACACTGCACAGGCAGCGTGATGAAGTGAGGTCAATGCACTGCATGCGCTGCTTCTTGTCCTAAGCTCCAAGCCTAAATCTCCAGGCTTCGGGCCAAGAGCAGACAGACTTGCCGGGGGAGCATGGAGAGGTGAGTACCTACCTACTTGGGGGCCTTTCTAACTACCTACCTACTGGGGTCCCCTAATCTACCTATCTACCTACTGGAGGGCCCCTAATCCACCTCCCTACCTACTGGCAAAGCCCTAATCTACCTCCCTACTGGGGGTCCCTAATCTACTTACTGGGGGGCCCCTAATCTATCTACTTACCTCTACCTACTGGAGGGCCCATAATCTACCCACCTACTAGGGGGCTCCCTAATCTACCTACCTACACCTGTCCACTGGGGGGCCACTATCTACCTACTTAGCTACTTACTGGGGGGCTCCTATCTACCTACCTACTGGTGGGCCCTAATCTACCTACCTACTGGAGGGCCCTTATATACCTACCTATTGGGGGGCCCCTATCTACCAATAGAAGGGCCCGGAGACTGCTCCAATCAGCTACAGGGGCGGTGTCCAGGCACTTCATTTAAACCTGCTGAGATCTCCAAGCTTTGCCTGTGATATTTCCTGGCTGTGTTACTACCGGTGTTTTGTAAGTTTGCTTCTCCCGTTTCCCAGACCTCGGCTTGTTTCCTGACTTCGGCTTTCCTCGTGAGACGGTACCTTGCTCCCAACCGTGTTCTGACCTTTTGGCATGTTTTCCATTTACTCTCTTGTCCTTCGTTTTGTGGCCTTACGTTATTGATCTGTTGCTGACCCGGACTGTCTGACCCTTCTTCCTCCTGACGGCCCCCGCACTCTAGCAGCGCAGGGACTGCCACCCAGTTGGAGTCTGCCGCTTAGGGCAGCACGTCAAGTAGGCAGAGACAGTGGGCTGGGTTCCAGTTAGGGCTCACTGCACCTCCCTTGACGTGACATGTACGTTGTAAAATCAAATAAGAACTAAATACGAAAACAATGGGACAATTGCATTTTTTTCTTGTTCACTCCACAAATATTTTTTTCTTTTTCTGGGGTGTGTTGGCATGGATTGTGAGGTCGGTGAGTGGGGGGGAGGAGGTGTGCATATCTCCAGCTGACGTGTTTCGGACAATCAGCTCCTTAGTCATAGCCTGAATAGCACACTGAGTGAGATGTCTTAGGTTGCATGCAACAAATGTTCAATTAAATGGCAATTACATAAATGAGTGACAGTGCACTTGTTAACCCATTCATTGTGCAAATACTAAAAACATTCTCTTAAAAACAAGTGGAACAAACTTAATAATAGTAGATGTCCTGTCTTAAATTTAGACTAGTGGGAATCCTGGTGTACAGTTTAAATATCCACCTAGATTCCCTACTTAGCAAATTTAATGTACATCTCCCCTTATAGGAGGTTGTGTCACTTTCTCAATGCCAGTGAAAGTCAGAGCACTGGTGTACCCTGCATGAAATATTGAAAAATGATGTGACATTCCAATGTGCCGCGGGCGCTCTATAATGCACCTGATACTGGAGTGCGCTTGGTTAAAAATAGAGTGAATGGGGCTGTGCTAGTTTTCGGGCTGAAAAGATGCCAGACTTCTGGCACAGCCCTGTTCATACATGTCGCCCAAGGTGTACATTAGCTTGTAACACAGTTTGTAACTCCTCTGAAACAAAGAGAAGGAGCAGATGTTTCTTAAAGGGAATGTGTAATCAAAAATGACTTATTGTTTAACTCACATTTTTATGTTCAACACATTTTTTAAGAATTTTTGGTTATTTTTTTTATTTTCCATATCACTTTCAATATTTTTAATAATTCTTAAGTCCTGCAGTTTTCACTTTGGCCACTAGGCCAAATAATAGTCTGACACTTCCTGTTCTGTACAGAAAGATTCTCAGTTGTCTGCTCATTATCAGCACAAAGAGGGTCAAACTGAAAGGAGACACCAGTGTGAATAGATAACACAGGATCCACCAGTCACAAGAGGAGACCCTTTCACCTCCCTGCACAGTGACTTCTTCCCAGGTCACAGAGCATGACTAGAAAACTCTCCTATAGAAGTGAATGGGACTGAGTCAGTCTTAAGTCTTCTATGTGCATGAAGCTACTGTAAAGCATCTCTCTGACTGCTGTTAAAGCAGTGGAAACAAGGCCTAGTGGCCTAGTGGCCAAAGTGAAAACTGCTAGACTTAAGAATTATTAAAAAATATTGAAAGTGATATGAAAACTTAAAAAAAATCCTAAAAAATGTGTTTAACATAAAAATGTGACTTAAACAATGACTCATTTTTTGATGACATATTCCCTTTAGCAATTGCAACAATTTGATATACTGTGGACTGAAGGTAGTAGAGAACACAATATTATTAGATTTCTGTGGTATTCTGGATGCATTTTCCGATAATAATTCCGTGTACTAATTTTAAATTTAGCTGTCTCCAAATCATGTGCACTGTACCCTCCATCCTTCAATCTATCACAGACTTCCTTTCCCTGCCTTACATAATGCACATTATCCGTACAATTCCTCCTGGTTCGTACAAGCTTTCCAAATGAAATATTAGCTACAACATTTCGGGGAAGACAAGAGTTGGCCAAGAGTATAGTATTCCTGGCCTTATCTTTCCTAAATGGTTTCACAGTAACCTTAGATCCTGCCAATCCCTCTAAAGTGAAAAAACAATATCTGATTAGCACATCCGTTTTGAAAAATAAACGTATAGGTGCACACTGTTGTGGCAGTCAATAGCTATGTAAAAACAATATAACATCAGCAGCACTCTAAGGCACTAAAAAACAGTCAAAGAGGACACAAGAATTTTTTGAAAAAAAGCATTTCTGCTAATATGAAATATATGAAAAAACTTGGGGTTCTTAGTGTAAAAATTTACACTTAGAACCCAAAGTTTTTTCATATAATTAATTTTAGCAGAAATGCTTTTTCAAAAAATTCTTGTGTCCTCTTTGACCGTTTTTTTAGTGCCTTAGAGTGCTGCTGATGTTGTATTGTTTTTGCAATCCCTCTAAAGTAACATCCAGGTAATTAATGTGATGTATATGATGTTCATGAGTAAACCGTAAATTTAATTGGTTAGTATTAATATACTGCATGAAAAGGTCCACCAATGACACATCTCCTCCCCACACCAGGAGCAGGTCGTCTATATAGCGACCATACCACCTGGTGTGGGGAGAAAAGGGAACAAACAATTCTCCTCCCACACTGCAATATAAATATTAGCAAGCGAGTTCCCATGGACGCTCCCCTTTGTTGCAAAAAATGTTTTTAGTCAAACATGAAAAAATTGATGCCCTTGTATATAGTGAACCACTTCCACAAGAAATTCAGGCTTGAATTGTGTATATGAACTATGATGATCCATAAAATATTTCAAAAGCAAAATAACCTGTTGATGAGGAATGCTCGGATATAGAGCAGCAACATCACAAGATAACCCACTAGTATCATTACCCCATGTAAACTTCTCAATTGCCATGATTAAATGTTTGGTGTCCCTAATGTTCTCTGGGTGACTAAAGGTTGAGGTTGATAGTCAACTAATTCTTGTAGTTTCTCATTTAAGGAGCCTATATTGGCTACAATAGGGCAAAACACTGGGGGAAAACACCCCTTTGTGAATTTTTGGTGAGGAATGATAGATGGGAGCTATGGGATTTCAATAATACCATTATTTACGCCTTGCTGTAAAATACATTTTAGGTTTGTCTTAAATTCAGGAGTCTGATTTTTCTGGAGTGGCAGATAGGTATCAATTTCTTCTAACATCTCCTATATAACTCTGTATTAGGCTATGTCTCCACTGCATACAAAAACATCCGGTTTTTCAGCGTTTGTCGTTTTCTAAAAACACTGAAAAAACTACTGAAAACAGCTCCCATAGACTTGTGTAGTAAAAACTTTCTGTTGAACGTTTTTTTTCTGCTCGTTTTTTGAAACATGTTGCAAAAACAACTGAGCAGGGCAGAAAATATACTATTGGAGTCTATGTAAAGCGCTGGATGTGTTTTGGCATGTTTTTTGCAGAAATCCATAGCAGTTATAATGCTTTGCATTTCTGCCAAAAACGTGCGTAAAAAACGCACAGAAAATGCAAAAAGCACAGAAAAAAGGACATTTTTTTTCAGCAGCTTTTGACAAGCAATGGACAAAAAGCTCAGTTTTATGAACATTTTTTAGGATTTGGTTGTCAGTGAATTTTTCGTTCAATGCCATGTAGATATAGCCTTAAGAATGACCACTGCCCCTCCTTCATTGACTGCTCTTACTGTGATATCTTTATTTTGTTCCAGTTCTTTAATAGCCCTCCTTTCTCCTGGAGGAGTATTTACATTTATACAGTCTTACAGTTACAAAAGGCCCTTTAAGGGCAATCATAATGCCGACAGGTCTAGTGCTTTTGGGGCATTCTTACTGGGTGCAACTGCACCTGTGTAGCTGGTGTTTTACAGCACTTTGAGGAGGAGCCCAAGCAAATCCTCTCTCACTCCAAGGTGGAGAGAAATGTAACTCTTTCTTTTTCAGGAAGCTCCATGCCGGCCACACGCTCCTGAATGAGCTGCGGGACAAGACTGGAACCATGCAGACAGGGAAGAAGGGGTGATGAGAGTCATCTTGGACTTCTACTGGAACCTCTATACCCCCAAACCTACAGATTGTGACGCAGCTGATAAGTTCCTGTCAGGTATCACTAACACTCTTGATCCTACAGGTGCTGCAGCTCTCGACGCCCCCTTGATGGAGAAGGAGCTGCTATTTGCTGCCAAATCCTTTAGAATTGGAAGAACACTGGGCAGTGACGGTCAACCAGCCGAGCTTTTGTGTCGCGCTGGGGGACCTTATTTGTCCGGACTTGCTGGAGGTCTATTGAGGGATGATGGCGAAGGGCAGAATACCTCAGTCGTTGAGAGAGGGCATGATTACCATTTTGTATAAGTGCAAGGGAGAGAGGAGCGAACTCAAGAACTGGCACCCTATTTCCCTAATGTCGACTACAAGATTTTGGCTAAGGTTTTGACTAATAGGTTGAAGGCTGTCATTGGACGGGTCATACACCTGGACCAAACCTGCGACATTCCTGGTTAACCTGATGTATCTTGATATTTTCAGCACGGTGTTGGTGAATGGCTGGAAGACTGACCCCTTCCCTATCCTGTCTGGGGTCAGACAAGGTCGTTCTTTTTCACCTCTCCTTTTTGTGTGTTGTATAGAGCTCTTTGCAGAGGCTATCCGGCAGAATGGAGAGATCAGAGGGATCACTGCACCGGGACGAGGTCACTATGAGGTTAAGTGTTCGCTGTACATGGATGACATGACGGTCTTCTGTGCTAACCAGTGTTCGGTGACGGCACTCGTCCAGATCTGCGAGGAGTTTGGCAAAGCTTCGGGGCTAAAGTCAACTACAAGAAGTCAGAGGCTATGATTTTCGGAAATTGGCAGCGGTCTACCTCCGCCCCTTTCCCATTTTCCATCAAGCCAGATTTCATCAAAATTCTTGGAGTATGGTTCGGGAAGGAAGGTGCGGCCCTAAAGTCTTGGCAGGATCGCTTGACCAAGGTTAACCAGTGTATCGGCTTGTGGAGCCTCATACAGCTCACACTGGTGTGCAAAGGGCTGGTTCTGCGCAACAAAGTTTTGCCTGTGCTCCAGTATACCGCACAGACCTGGCCCCCACCTTGCCACTGTTGTCAGGGCCATTACCAGAGCCATCTTGTGCTTCATCTGGGGTTCCAGCATGGATAGAGTCAAGCGGAGCATAATGTACAAGGCTCCTTTAAAGGGTGGGAAAGGAATATCGGACATCCCCACCTTGCTGAGGATCTCTTTTGTTTGTGGTTGGATCTGCCGGACCATCGTTGAGAAGAGTGGCTGTGCGGGCAAATCCATTTCCCACTGTTCCTGTTGCCCCTTTGGCAGGCCTTTGGGTGGGATAAGTGGGATAGGTCCTACCCTTGCAACTGGGAAACTCCATGGTTCTACCTGGATGTTGCCCGGTTCATGAGAGAACACCAGCTGGAGGGATTAAAGCCCGACTTGTGGAAATCCAAGGTTATTCACAAGATTATCAGAGCCAAGGATGTGTTGGAGTCTGTACCAGGGCTCCCTCTTGCCACAGCTTTGTTGGTCTGGAAAAATGTGGCTTCATGCAGGTTAACCAACGGACACAAGGATATGTTGTGGATGGCCATTCAGGGGGGACTGCCTCTGCGGTCTTTCATGCATGCCCGCAACCTGTACAAAATGCGGTACTGCCCGCGGTGCCCCTTTGTGGAGGAAACATCTTTGTACATCTTTTGGGAGTTCCCTTTTGCTCAGAGTTTGTTGGATGCCCTGGTTCATGACCTCAAAGACTCGGTGCCCAGGAGGTCCGTGCTCTATGGTTTGTTTCCTGGGATACACACTATGGAGGCCATCCAGGAGGCCTGGCACCTTATGAACTGCTTTAAGGTCGCTATCTGAATCTCCAGAGGGAGAGCATGTCGGTGGCGGATTGTTGCAGGTTTATCCACAGCCTGCTCAGAGACTATTCCATGTTAGACGGTCCGAACTAGGAAGAGTATTAGTCCCCTTCCCCCATCGCTCCCCTGTGTGTCTTTGTTTTGAAATAAAGCTTTGGGCTTGTGTTTTTCCCCTCTCCTCTTCCCTTCATAAGTCCATGCTTTGTTTTTCGTAATGTTTGGAATGTGCAGGTGTGCTAGGGTAGGATGCAGAGTGATGTTTAGCGTAGGTTTAGCCTTTGTTTTATGTCTCACTGCATGCTATGTATGACAACTGTATTAATGTATTGTGTCCTGTTCTGCTACACGTGGATATTGTATGATTGTTATCGACAATTGAGTGTTAATAAAATTTCAATCAAGGTGTTTTGCAGTCATACAATGATGTCTGGTTTGTTCTACTGATAGAGTCACAGCTATATGAGCTATATGAGTCACAGCTACAACTGATATGCATTGTTTTTGCAAACAGGAAATACCTAACATTGTATAAACATCAATCGTGTCTGGGAATTCACAAGAAATCATTGACACCTACAATACAATTTGTATCTTAGAGTAGCATTTCTGTGTTCACTGGAAAAAAAAGTAAATGCAGACATGCCTACTCTCCGCTACAAATTGGAATTTTTCTCCTTCTACCAAGTAAGCGGGAGATTTCAATGTTGAGATGGATGACCTACCTGCACGGGCGTTGCCAGGGTCCCAAAACGTAAGGGGCTTGGGCCCTCTGCTACATTTTGCTTAGTAGGGCTGGGTTCCCACAGTATTTTTTATGCCACATTGTGAACTGCGACACGTATGTTTACAGAGAAAAAATGTATGTTCCTGTCAATAATTTTACGTGTATTCCACATAGATCCTGCCCATCACCTCAGCAGACACTGTACAATGAAAATCAGCCCTGACAAATTTGTCTTTTCAAAACCACTCATTTATATATAATAGCGTAATACCTGTAAATAATAGTCACCAAATAATACACCTATACATGGAGCAGATATACCACAAATATTACCGTCATACTGTTACAAAAAAAAATCCCACAATACCAAGACCATCAATCCCAATTCTACCACTACCTAAGGACCAAATAATACTGTCAGACCACATAGTGACTACAGTGTACACAGGTTCTGCAGACATATCAGTGATTATAGTATAGTTACAGCCGGTAACTCACAGGCGATGTCTTTTCTGATCAGGGTGGTCGTCTTGCCCTTGTTTTTTTCTTTTGGTCCAGGCCTCAATGATGACTTCTCCCGGCCACGACTCGTCTCTGCAGAATTTACCACACCACACATCTTAGAATCCTCACTTTTCCAGCAGATTCTTAGCCATTCCCTATTTCTGTACAAACTCCCCATGGTGTGATGGTGAGGTGTTTATGGGATAATAGGTAGTGGCTGTAATTTGCAAGAGGGGGAGGGGGATATGAGTCACAGCTAACAGGCACAATGTACTGGGGAAAAAAAAAAGAAGAGGACCAACCCCATGGAGGTTGTGCTACGGCTGTGGCCCATATCCTCCAGGATCATATTGTGCTACATGAACTCCATCCCCTACACCCCTCGAAGATCAACCACAGCCATGACCTTTAGGGGTGCATGAAATAGAGTTTAGTACGGTCATCATTATTGTAGTGCTTATATTAAATAAGTATATAGGTCCCCTTTTTAGATACAGTTGAAACCAGAAGTTTACATACACTATATAAAAAGACACATATGCATGTTTTTCTCACTATCTCACATGAAATCAGAATAAACCTTACCCGTTTTAGGTCAATTAGGAACCAAAATTATTTATATTTGCAAAATGCCAGAATAATGAGAGAGATAATTTTTAAGGCATTTTTATTACTTTCTGCAAAGTCAAACGTTTCCATACATTTCATTAGTATTTGGTAGCATTGCCCTTAAACTGTATGACTTGGGTCAAACATTTTGGATCCTTCCACAAGCTTCTCACAATAGTTGGTAGGAATTTTGGCCCATTCCTCCTGACAGAACTGGTGTAACTGAGCCATGTTTGTAGGTTGCCTTGCTCGCACCTGCCTTTTCAGCTTTGCCCTTAAATTTTTAATAGGACTGAGATCAGGGCTTTGTGATGGTGATGAGGACTTTGTAATGATCTAAAACATTGACTTGGTTATCCTTTGTAACCAGTTTGGCAGTATGCTTCGGGTTATTGTCCATTTGGAAGACCCATTTCCTCCCAAGCGCTAACTTCTTGGCTGATATCTTGAGATGTTGCTTCAGTATTGCCACATAATCTTCTTTCCTCATGATGCCATCTATTTTGTGAAGTGCACCAGTCCCTCTTGCAGCAAAACATCCCCATAACATGATGCTGCCACCCCCGTGTTTCACAGTTGGGATGGTGTTTTTAGGCTTTCAAGCTTCTCTCTTTTTCCTCCAAACATAACGATGGTCATGTCATAACAGGATATGTCCCCAAAAATGTAGGTCATTGTTCCTGTGTGCATTTGCAAACATTAATTTGGCTTTTATATGTTTATTTTTGAGTAAGGGCTTCTTTCTGGCAGAGTGGCCTTTCACCCCATGTTGATACAGTACTCGTTTCACTGTGGATAATGACACGATCTTACTAGCTTCTGCCAGCATCTTCACAAGGTCTTTTACTTTTGTTCTTGGGTTGATATGCACATGTCGGCCCAAAGCATTTATCTCTGAGACACAGAACCCGTCACCTTCCTTAGCGGTATGATGGCTTGACATTCTCATCATCTTTTTACTTGTGTATAAATGTTTGTACATATGAACGAGGCACCTTCAGGTATCTGGGAATCGCATCTAAGGATGATCCAGACTTGTGCAAGTCCACAAATCTCCTGCTGATATCTTGGCTGATTTCTTTTTTCCCATAATGCTACACACAGAAGCAGTGTGTTTCTGGTGTGCTTTAGGGTATGTTCACACGCCGTAATTTCGGCGTGCATTTTGCTGCGTATTTGTGCTTAATACGCGGCAAGATGCGCGCCGCAATTACGGTAACCCATAGCTCTCATAGAGAACTATGGATTACGCCTCGTCCCCCCACACGTACAATACGATCGTACTGTACGCGTGGGGAGATAAGTGACATGTCAATGGGGCCAGCGGCAATTACGCCGTGTGAACATACCCTTAAAATACATCCACAGGTGTGTCTCTAATTAACTCAGATGTTGCCAATAAACTTTTCAGAAGCTTCCAAATACATGACATCATCATAGTGGCTGTCCCAAATTGTTTAAAGGCAGAGTAATCCCAGTGTATGTAAACTTTTGACTTTACAGAAAGTAATAAAAATGCTTAAAAAATTCTCTCTTTCATGATTTTGGCATTTGGTAAATATAAATAATTTTGGTTCCTAATTGACCTAAAACGGGTAAAGTTTATTCTGATTTCATGTCAGATAGTGAGGAAAAACATGCATGTGTGTCTTTTTTATAGTGTATGGAAACTTCTGGTTTCAACTGTAGGTATCCAGGTAAATAGGTCCACCTCTTAGGTAGATAGGTGTATAAGTCACCTCCATAGTTAGGTAGATATATAAGTCCCCTCCATAGTTAAGAAGGTATACAAGTCTCCTCCACAGTTAGGTAGGTATATAAGTCCCCTCCATAGGTAGGTATATAAGTACCCTCCATAGTTAGGTAGGTATACAAGTGGCCCTCCATATTAAGGCAGGCATATAGGTCCCCTCCATAGTTAGGTATTTAAGTCCTATCCATAGTTAGGCTGGTATACAAGTCCCTTCCACAGTTAGGCAGGTATATAAGTCCCCTTCACAGTTAGGTAGGTATATAAGTTCCCTACATATCTAGGCAGTTAAATAGGTCCCCTCATAGGTAGGCAGGTACATAGGTCCCCTCTATAGGTAGGCAAGTACATAAGTCCCCTCTATAGTTAGGTATATAGGTCACCTCTATAGGTAGGTAGGCAGGTACATAGGTCCCCTCTATAGTTAGGTATATACAGTACAGACCAAAAGTTTAGACACACCTTCTCATTTCAAGAGTTTTCTGTATTTTCATGACTATAAAAATTGTAGATTCACACTGAAGGCCTCAAAACTATGAATTAACACATGTGGAATTATATACCTAACAAAAAAAGTGTGAAACAACTGAAAATCTGTCTTATATTCTAGGTTCTTCAAAGTATCCACCTTATGCTTAGATTACTGCTTTGCCCACTCTTGGCATTCTCTTGATGAGCTTCAAGAGATAGTCACCTGAAATGGTCTTCCAACAGTCTTAAAGGAGTTCCCAGAGATGCTTAGCACTTGTTAACCCTTTTGCCTTCACTCTGCGGTCCAGCTCACCCCAAACCATCTCGAATGGGTTCAGGTCTGGTGACTGTGGAGGCCAGGTCATCTGGCGTAGCACCCCATCACTCTCCTTCTTGGTCAAATAGCCCTTACACAGGCTGGAGGTGTTTGGGGTCATTGTCTTGTTGAAAAATGAATGATGGTCCAACTAAACGCAAACCGGATGGAATAGCAGCCGCTGCAAGATGCTGTGGTCACCATGCTGGTTCAGTATTCCTTCAATTTTGAATAAATCACTAACAGTGTAACCAGCAAAGCACCCCCACACAATCACACCTCCTCCTCCATGCTTCATGGTGGGAACTAGGCATGTAGAGTCCATTCTTTGGAACCAAAGATCTTAAATTTGGACTCATCAGACCAAAGCACAGATTTCCACTGGTCTAATGTCCATTCCTTGTGTTCTTTAGCCCAAACAAGTCTCTTCTGCTTGTTGCCTGTCCTTAGCAGTGGTTTCCTAGCAGCTATTTTACCATGAAGGCTGCTGCACACAGTCTCCTCTTAACAGTTGTTGTAGAGATGTGTCTGCTGCTAGAACTCTGTGTGGCATTGACCTGGTCTCTAATCTGAGCTGCTGTTAACCTGCGATTTCTGAGGCTGGTGACTCGGATGAACTTATCCTCCGCAGCAGAGGTGACTCTTGGTCTTCCTTTCCTGGGGCGGTCCTCATGTGAGCCAGTTTCTTTGTAGCACTTGATGGTTTTGGCCACTGCACTTGGGGACACTTTCAAAGTTTCCCCAATTTTTCGGACTGACTGACCTTCATTTCTTAAAGTAATGATGGCCACTCATTTTTCTTTACTTAGCTGCTTTTTTCTTGCCATAATAGAAATTCTAACAGTCCATTCAGTAGGACTATCAGCTGTGTATCCACCTGACTTCTGAACAACACAACTGATGGTCCCAACCCCATTTATAAGGCAAGAAATCCCACTTATTAAACCTGACAGGGCACACCTGTGAAGTTAAAACCATTTCAGGTGACTACCTCTTGAAGATCATCAAGAGAATGCCAAGAGTGTGCAAAGCAGTAATCTAAGCAAAAGGTGGCTACTTTGAAGAAACTAGAATATAAAACATATTTTCAATTGTTTCACACTTTTTTGTTAAGCATATAATTCCACATGTGTTAATTCATAGTTTTGATGCCTTCAGTGAAAATCTTTTTATAGTCATGAAAAATACAGAAAACTCTTGAAATGAGAAGGTATGTCCAAACTTTTGGTCTGTACTGTAGGTCCCCTCATAGTTAGGCAGGTATATAGGTCCCCTCATAGTCAGATAGACACCCCTTCATAGCTAGGTAAGTTTTTACATTGCCAATCGAAAAAAATAATAACATTAATGCTTACCTTTCTCTTTCCCCTGCCAAGCACCTCAGTCTCCTCTGGTGTGATGACATCGTGCCACCAGCGCAGGGAAGGTCCTCGGGCAGCTCCTAGGCCGCACAGCCCAGGCAGAGTGATGGCTGTGCGGTCTAGGAGAGGCAGTGTCGCGAAGAAGTCACTTCATTGCGCCACTGCCCAGTTTACTGTTGTGGAGCACAACGGTAGTTTTTTTTTACTGAAGAGGTGCAGTAGCCATTTTACATTTTATCTGGGGCCCAAGACCAGATAAAATGGCGTAGCGATGCCCCTGCCTACCTAACATTCAAATCTCCTGCTAACTCGGAAATAAAATTTTTCTATCAATAATTTATTTTTTTAGTTTTGTAAGTAGTTGTGTATGGAGGATAAAGTGCACTTCTTTGCCTGGGGGCCTATGTTATGATAGCCCTGGGTTGAAGAAGGGCCAATATTAAAGCATCTTTTCTCTGTACTCTCCTGCCCATTCATCAGATCAGGTGCAGAGTGACACCAGTGCACATAGGGCAATAGAGCTGCCGAGGCAACTGTACAACGCCCAGAGAGTTTGATGGGGGGCGGGAGAGGGGGTCCTTTTAATTAGACAGCCACCATGGGTTGAAGAAGTTTTCATATTTTTCATTACGAAAACTTTTAATCTCTGTGCAAATTAAGGTCTCACTCCAGCAGCTCCCTCTGTCTCACCCTGCTATCTCCATAGACTTCTATGGGCAGCCTGTAACCTGATTCCTCAGTCAGCTTGTTTCTTAAGATGACATTTTAACAGGTTTTTAGAGTAAATGATCAGTTAAGCAGTCTGTTAACTGGAGAAAGATGGAGAAATAGGCTTTTTTTCTCTGTTAAAATATGTTACAATGCTTCTATATTCACTTGTACTGTTGATTTATCTCAAAGTTTGTGGAAGATAAAGACCATTTATGCTAGTGTTATATAAGCTGCATATTACTGTATTGTCATGGTAGTATTATGTGGGCTAAAATCATAAGATAAACTGTCAAAAATGGAAAATAGAGCCCTAATTTGTTTTATACCACTTATGCTAGGTCTACACAGCACAGGATTATGGTCGGTTTTTCAGCTGATTCAGCTGTGTAGACTTCAATAGAAAATACGTACTTTAGTCTACACAGCACAGATTTTTTTTACTGAGGTTTTCCTAAAACGAAAACCGACCAGCGGAATATAGAACATGTTGTATATTCCGCAGGACTGGCGTTGGGTTCTTGCAGCCCCAATGTACTGGTCCACCAGGATTCCGAAATATGACCACTGGTGTTTGCGCAAAAAACGCGCCAAAAAAATGGCGGTCCGGCATGGTCCAGCACAGTGAAAATGCTGCTGGATTTTGAATGACATTTTCACTTTGCTGTGGGGATCTAGCCTATGTCTATACACTTTTTTTTTTAGGAATTATTATAACACTTAAACACAAGCTTTAAAGGGGATATCAAATATCCTAGTCTACAAAAATGTCTTGCATCTTGCTGATTTACAGACAGTAGAAGAGGAGACAACAACGTATAGTAACAAATGACTGCAGGATGAGATTACACACAGGGTTTGTGGGCAGCCGTAGAGCTGTAATAATTGTGTAATAATTTGGGTAATAATAAAAATAACTGGTAAATAGAACATACCCTTAGGGTAATCCTAGGTATGATCTTTCCATCAAGACTATAAATTAAAAGGGTGTTCCCATCTCGCTAATTCCATTCAAGTCTGTGCTGGCTGTAGCGAGCAAAGGTGCAGCTCTTCTCTTTCATTACTATGGGAGTTCCAAGCACCGCAAAGTACATTTGCTCAGCTGTACTCAGTACTCCCACATAAATGAATGAAAAGAGCTGGGCATGATTGGCTAACTCCCTATTCCCTGTGTCTGGGGCATACCAGGCAGGTAATGGAAGTAGCATGACTACAAACTAACAGTCAATTTACTATTCTCTATCTTTTATACCCAGATGAAAATATCAGATTGTGTCAAAACTCAGTATGAAATTATGTTTCAGGCAAATTTATAAATAATTGCAGGTGTGGTCTGATTAGACACTGAAGGAGACTTGTATGAAAACTACCTAGGTCTAAGGGTATGTTCAGACGTCGTATTGCGGTATGCGCCACAATACGCCTTCATTAGTGCTGTTGAAAGTACTATCTGGCCAGCGTGTACTTTCAACGTATCTCCTATTCTTTGTATTTCTTAGTCACTTCTTTTTCAGGTGCACACTAGTCGCATAAAATCATACGATCATTAAATCACTGTCGCCTGAACAACAAATACATTGTGTGGACATACCTTAAAAAATGAAAGGGAAGCTCTAATTGATTGCTATGGGCAACAAAGAAAGTCTTAGACCAAGACAGTTTTCATACATGTGGCCCTAAGTCTTTACACAAGGCTCTCAGAAGCTACTTTTGGGTAGTGTACCTCTGACTTATAGACATCCCTCTCCAATACACTCATTTTGACATTTTGACAAGTTGACCAACTTTGAGAGGGCGCGATCATTGGTTTAAGAGAAGCAGGATGGTTGTTTCAACATCTAGGCCAATCTGACCAAGCTGTTAAGTGGTGTTGGGAGCAGTGGTTATGTGAGAGTACATACACAATGAACAGGTTCCAGACGGGCCAGACAGACACCAGTAGATTTGATTCAATGATAAGCAAGAACAGCTCCCCCAGTTTTCTTGTCCACCATGCAGACACAGTTGGCTCCTTCATTACACATCCCTGTCTTTGACTGGATCTTCTCCATGTTCTTAGCAGAAGGAAACTTTGTGTCACGGTGCCTATTAAATGTCCTGCTCTTGAGGGTCTAACCACCACGGTCGTTTGCAGTAGTGTCGTGGTTTAGAAACCTGGACTGCTACGGACTGGAGCCATATCAACTTTAGTGATAAAGCCGAGGTATGTTTAAGATCCAGTGATGGTCATGTTCGAGTATTGATGTTTCACGTGGATAGATTTAATCCTGCTTTTGCCAAGGAGCTGCTTCACCCTCTGGTGTGATGATGTGGGGAGCTATCACATATGTCAATCATTCACCACTAGTGGTGATACGAGGAACACTAACAGCTCTGTGATATGTAAAGGACATCCTCTGGCCATGTGTCCTGTGTCTCATGGCTGAGCTTCCCAGTAAGGCTATGTTCACACGGCTTATGTGCGGGGCGTATTTACTGGGGTGGGTGCGGGGGGCCGGCACCTCGCCGGCCCATAGACTATCTTTACTGGCGGTGCGTATACGCCGCTAGAAAATGACTTGTCACTTATCTCCCCCCGCGGCGGATTCGCCGAGCAGGGAGAGGAGACGTAATCCATAGTACTCTATGAAAACTGTGGATTACCGTAATGACTGGGACGCATTTCAGCCGTAATTCGCGCAGTATGGCGCAAATTACGGGCTGACATACGTCCCAGAATAAGCCGTGTGAACATAGCCTTACATTTTTCAGCAGGATAATGCTCAACCACCCACAGCAATATCTCTGCCAGATTGCAACACTTCATTGGCCTGCCTGGTTTACTAGATTTATTACCAATTGAGCATTTATTTAAGCCACTGGAATGCTTCAGCCAACCTATGAGTGTGATGCCATATGTAACCTATATGCCTCCGTGCCACTTGTATCTCATCTTGTATCCAGACTAACAGGGCACTAGAGAGCGTATAGTTACTCCATAGTCAAATTCCTATGATGAAGATTATTCACTCACTCACATTTACATAGTAGAGGTTGAATCATTAAAATCATCATCCGGAAATATCTGCATATGTTCAAAATGTTCTTTTTTCCGATGGTTTTTATTAGTCAGCTTGTTCAGCTGTATTGCTTTATGTTCAGCTATATTGCTTTAGTCATAGATTTGTCTTTAGGGGTGGATGAAATTCAAGATCATCCTGTGGTACGGGCTTGTGTTCGAGATATGAATATGGAGTATCATGACCTCATCAGGGGGATATCTTTGTCCCAAAGGAGAAGCGAGAAAGCTACGGTATGATACTGCATTACCTTGGGTTAGAGAAGCAAAAAAGAGAACAGTAACGGAGACTGGATGACATGGATGTCCAAGAGGGAATAGAAACTTAGCAATACTGAGCTACAATACCGGGGCATTGAAGACCTTTGCTTCCACAGAATTACACACATTTTTTTTCATTTTCATTGAGTCTGGGACTTTCTACTTAAAGACTTTGTCCATTTTGGATATCACTTTTTTTTCTCAATAAATCTCTGGCTATGGGGATGCCCCATGCAGGGAATTACCTTAATAAATCGATCACAGTGCCAGAACTTTTCTACTGAAGGTTAACAGAGTTTCCCTAGTACAGCAATAGAGATCTGTTTTTTCCATTTGGACTTTGGTCTGAATAAGTTCTCCTTCTTGAGAATATCTAGGAATGAGTTATTCAGTGACTTTTAGTCAAGCATGAATTGTGGTAAAATCAGGGCCAGGACGATGGGTAGGCAGTGGTAGGTGGCCGCCTAGAGAGAGGTGCAAGGAGTTATTAAGCTGACTTAATTGTCCATGGTGGGTGGAAGAGGGAGAGCAGGGTGGGGTTGGGGGCACTATATACCTTACTTGCCTAGGGCACCAAAATACATTGTCTCGGCCCTGAGTAAAATTATCATGAAGCTTCAGTTGTGCCCCATAAACATTAGCAATTTTTGCTGGACCTTCCTAATTCTTGGAAACCCTAGGTAAAAGGATTTCCTTATGCACAATACAAGAATAATAGATGGTGTCTGAATGCTGGGGGTTCCACCGTTAGGGCTCTTACTGATTATGAGAATGGGGATTCTGTGTTCCCATTTGAGAACTGGTGGGTATGACCACTATGGTTCCATTCATCTTTTTGGAACTGATTACCCCTCTTGGCTATCTTTATCAGTCACATGGAATTGAATAGATGGATAACAATCATGCCTTATCACTACTACATCCTAACTGGGGACACAGGACCCCGATTATTGTGATTGGTGAGCAGTGTCGGACTGGGGCACCTAAGGCCCACAGGTGAAGGTGATTCTAGGGACCCACCAGTTGAGCTGTTTATGGGCCCACCGGTGCAGTTTATTTTAGAGGACCACCCAACAGCTACTGTAAATGACTGTACATGCCTCCTATATTCTGCCTCTTGTATTTTGCCTCACTTTCTCTGCTTTTCTGCCTCTTCTGAGGAGGTATATGCAGTTAAAAACCAACTCCAAGTCTACCATGCTCAGGGGCCCACCGAGGGTTTCTCCTATTCCCCTGTGGGTCAGTCTGAACCTGTTGGTGAGGGTCCCAACCATGGGGCACCTACTGATCAGACACTTGTCAACTATTCTATGAGTAAGAATAAAATCATTCTCTCTGTTACTACTATGGGGAGTGAACTGCATACTGATTTGTTATTCAGTTTAATGGGATATGTCACAATCTTACTATAGGTAGCTCCCTCGTGTGGCAGCAGAAGTTAGACGAAATGTTATCATGTAACTGGATGGTTGCGTAGGATAAAAATAGGAGGGTAAAATTAAATTATATGTCCACTTTCCTGCCTTAGATTTCCAAAATTAATATTTTCATTAATCATATTATAAGTAAATATATATATATTAACCTTCTAAGGACTGGCCTAGATTCTAGATTTTTTCTGTGTTTTTTTTTCATCTTTGCCTTTCTAGAGTGATAGCCGCATGAGGGCTTTGATTTTTTTTTGTAGGACAAGCTGTGTACTTTAATGGTAACAGTCTATGAGCCATATAATGTACTTGGCAAAAATTTAAAAAAGGGACGAACCCAAAAAATGCAGTTCACTGTGTTTTATAAAGGATTTTATTTCGCAGGTTAGTTTGATTTTGGCGATACCAAATTAAAATTTTTCTTGTTATGTTTTAAATGTACTTAAAATAATAAAAAAAAAATTACAAAAAATTGTTTTGCACTGCTATATTCTGAGACCCATACCTTTGATATTTTTCAAGGTTTGTGATAGCTTGTTTTTGAGGGGCAGGCAGTAGTTTGTATTGGTACTATTTTTTTTTATTTTACGAAAAAACAGCAATTCTGGCATTGGGTATTTTTATGTTGCTCTTTATATGAGATAAAGAATGTGATTTTTTTAAAATTCTTTGGAGTTTTACATATTCTTTTTGTTGACTTTTAAAGTACTTCAACTAGCAATTGATTGATTGCTTGTACAATATACTGCAATACTAGTGTATTTCAGTATATTTTCACATTACTGCTCTCCTATTACAGCCTGTCCATGTGAACCCTGCAGAGTCAGGGAGTTAAGGGGATTCTCCCGCATCAGGCTCATAGGGTAACATGGCATATCTTGCGCCAAAAAACTGTTGCAGCCAAGTTCTATAGATGTATGAACAGTTATATGCCAAAACTTGTGCCAGGCGCCAAAGATATACTATGCTATGTGCCAAAGATATTCTGTACTATGCGCCAAAAATATTCTCTGTTATGCAAAGCAGACCATAACCCAGATTTATGAACCCACATATGACAGGGTCATACATACTGTCACATTCTACACTCCTCTATATCAATTTAGAACTGGTGTGTCAGCGCCAAATTTCATACATGTCCCCCATAATGCTTTATTAATATACAAATGAAAAGTTATGCAACTACCTAACACTTCATTGATATCTACATGATATTAGTTTGCTGTTAGTGAATAAAGACACTTGAACACATAAAGCGACTAAAAAACTGTACTTAAAAGGAACCTGTCACATTGAAAATACTATCTTACTTGCTGGCAGCATGTTATAAAGCAGGGAAAGCTGAGCAAATTGATATATGGTTCTGAGGGGAAACATTCGGTAGTATTTGTATTTTATTCCTTTAAATCCCTGCTTATTCTGGGTTAAAGGGGATTTATCGTTTGAGCTGCTCGTGCTGTTCTGCTAATTTTCTCAGATTGAGTTTGAAATCCAGGGGCGTGTTCTTCCTCTCAGCAGGCATGTCTCTCCTCTCAGCAGGCGTGTCTCCCCTCACTGAAGAACTGTGACATCATCATTTTGTTTGAAGCAGGGGATGCAGAGGGTTGTCTGGATATAACAGCTCTGTAGCCTCCTGCATGCTTCTTATGTCTGCAGCCTTGAGGCTCCACAAGCTGCAGCAAGCACCTATTATATCTATTATATCTCTTAGTTTACACACTGAAAGCCAACAGCTTTAACGTCTGTTCTAGTGGTATTCAACCAAATTGTACTGACAACAGGCAGAGACCTTTACTCAACTACAAGGACAAATGTCAGCTTCAAGTAAAGATCTCTGCTTTCTGTCAGTGACATGTGAGTGAAAACAGTGGGGGGAGAAGCAATCAGCTTTGAGAGAAGAACCTTCTCAGCCGGTAACTGACTTGGGCTGATGGTGTAGCGGTAGAGTATTGGTTTTACAATGAAGGGGTTTGGAGTTCTAGTACCTCACAGGGTATATTCCCTCCCCCCCCTAAATTCTACACATATGTAGAGAGACCTAAAATATATATGTCAATCTCTCTAATGATATATATCACATACATAGCTCCCCTATATCATGTCTCATCCCCGAGAGTATATGCATTGTATCACATATGTTGGAAATGCTTGGTGTGACTGTGAGGATGGGACACTATATAGGGGAGCTTTCTGTGTGTGTGTGTGTATATATAAAATTATAGATGTCTGCACATATATTTTCATATCTTTACATATGTGTACAATTTATAAAAGAAAAAAAAACAAAAAAAAAACCAACGGGGCTTGAACTCCCAACCTCTGTCTTGCCAAGCTGATGACCTATGCACTGCACTACACAAGCAGTTCATACAAACACATTGTTGAATCCTTATGTTATACACTAGAGATGATGATGTCATAAGGAGGCGGGGCCTGCATTCGATCTGAGGAACAGAACGCCCTCTTTTCAAAGTAGCAGCTTAAGGACTGAACCTGTGAGGAGGTGAATCAACCTCTTGGCAAAAGCCCTTTAAACAGGCAGTAATTGCCCAGATCCTTCCCCCTAGAGCTGAGATGTACATAGAGCCAGCAGACTCTGGTTTCACTATCGATTTTAACAGCTCAGAGGGGAGTAAACACAGAGTGTGCAGGCAGCCAATCACAGCGCCGGGGGCTTGGCCATGTCGTTTCCTGTCTAGGGGCATATCCCAACAGGCTGAATGAAATGTCAGCCAGCCAATCACAGTGCAGGGGGCGTGTCTAGGGCACAGGAATCGACCAGGGGGCGTTCTGACCAGCAACAGCAGAAATAGAAGACAGATTTACAGCGAAGTGATATCTGCTAAACCAAGTGACAGAGGTAATGCAACCCAATTACAAAAGTGCTTATTTTTACTGTCCCCATAATCTGAGACATGATCTTTGTAACAATAAAACCCCTTTAAGGAGTCCAGTGGGCGGTGTTATCAGTGATTGACAGCTATTTCTGAAAGCACAGTCATGCAAGAAAGGCTGTCAGTCACTAATAAAACCGCCTCCTGGACTCTTTCACCAAATATAAGCAGGGAATTAAATGGCAATTTTGGGAGCAGAAATTAAATATTCGTTTAGGGAAGATTGTTTTTTGTTTTATGGGATCCAAGTCTTCATCTGTAGGGGAAACAAAATTTCAAAATTCTCTGTCCCCTCCCTTCATCAAAATCTTTCTCCACCCTTGGTTGAACTTGATGGACACATATCCTATTCCAACTGTACTAACTATGTAACTATGTAGCTCTGCTATTCCTAGCCGATCCTCTGACAGTGACATAAGTGTAGGAGGATTGTAAACTGTAGTACACAAGGCTACAGAACTCTAAAGGGTTAATGTTTGTCAGTAACATAGATAAACAAGCTCCTGTGCTGGAGATAATACTTAGCAGGCAGTGACATCACCTTGGTCAGACAGGACTGCTGGTGCAATGAGAGCAGAGAGAGGTGGTCGGTAACCTAGGAAAGCTTGTGTAAACAAGCAGGAAATAAAATGTATTATATCCCCTAAACAAAGCAAAATCAGAAATACAATGTATTTGGTAGTAGTCTTTATTTACCTTTGCCTACCTGTTTAAACTAATCATTGTGGTGAGAAAATCCCTTTAAGATCTGGTCTATACTCCATTTGGAACATCTGTCACAAATTCCGTTGGGACTGGTGGAAAACAATGGACACCACAGTGGAAACCTGACAGACCCTTGTAGTCAATTGGTCCTGTTGGGCACCGGTGGTGTCACATGCAAAATGGATCTGGTTCTGCAATGGTGGTTCCCCATGGAACCTCTGATATAGATGTGAACCAGGCCTAATGGGCTCAGGATGGGTGAAAAAATAAAAATGTTGTATTTACAAACAGGTTCTCTGCCACTACAGGGTTCCCTTGCCATCTGCTCCTTTTAACTTCTGGGATCTCATCCTAAAACACAGGAGAGGCTTGCACGCCAGTCACTTACAATAAAGCATGAGCCTCACCTGTGTTAACCCAGACGTCAGAAAAGATGGATCCCGGGGAGTTCCAGAGTGACAACAATGGGGGTGAGGGAGGGGAAGTGTACGTAAATATAACTTTTTAAAGAAATGTTACCCACTGTTTCCCCTTTTAAGATTCATTTATATTTGCCTACCCTTTAAACTGTCATGATATTTTTAACCCGCACGGTGAACACCGTAAAAAAGCCCCAAAAAGTCACAGAATTTTGATTTTTGTTTATCCCGCAACACTTAAAATAGAATAAAAAGTGATCAAAAACTCATATAAATGCCAAAATTGTACCAATAAAAATGTCAGTTCATCCCATGAAACACAATTTGAGCTATTTATAATATTTTCTCCTATAGAAAGGGGATGCTAAATTATTAACACCTTTCCAGGAGGAGTAACAGAGAAATATTACAAAAATGCAGAGTTTTCCAGATTTGGATGTGAGTAGAGACAAGAGGCTAGATTAGCAGCCCATATGGGAAGTCAGTTTTTCAGATCTGGCTGTGACTAGAGACAAGAGATTTGAATCAGTGAATATGGCAAACTTGTTTTCCAGATTCGGATGTTGATAGAGAGAAGAGACTATTTAAGCAGCAAACATGTCAATTTAGTTTTCCAGACTTGGATGCGACTAGAGACAAAAGACTAGATCAGGAGCAAGTACGGCAAGATCAGAAGCAAATATAGTAAGTCAGTTTTACAGATTTGTGTGCTACAAATATTAGAAGCAAATATGAATATTTTGGGCAACATGTCAGAAGAGAGGCGCCACCACGCCGGTTTTAAAGCACATTAAATGAGTGTATAGTGCGCCTGAATGAATGAACCTGTCAAAAATCTGGCATCTAGGATACCTCGCATAGTATAACTGATGTGCCTAATCTAGGTGCATAGCATATCATTGCTAGCATATTTGATGTACCTACTTTAGGCACATTCAAATGTGTCATGCCTGGCGTATAATGCGCCTAGTTGTTGTGTATTACAATTCATATATATAGAGAATAGGGCGTCAACAGTTTTTTGGCCAAAATACACCTAAAAAATGGCGCAGGCCTAATGAGATATATCCCCCTACATCAGCAGCAAATATGCTAAGTCAGTTTTACAAATTTGGATGTAACTAGAGATAAGAAACTAGGTTTGCAGCAAATATGTCAATTCAATCTTTTAGATTTGGCTGTGACAAGAGACAAAGGACTAAATCAACAGCAAATATAGCAAGTCAGTTTTTCCGATTTTGATGTAACTAGAGAGAAGAAACTATAGGCAGTATGTATGAATGAGGCCGTGCCAGTTAGCTGGTATCAAAAAGATGTAGTAGCTCTTTTCTATAGATGTATGAACAGTCACATTTCAAACTTCGGCGAGATAAGCGCCGGCGCAACACTTTTAACTTGCCAAAGATTTGGGGCGTCGCATCACATTCATAGAATTAGACACATTAAAGATTCTTTGATGCCAAATCTAAGTGCAGAACAATTAGAACAGTCAGATCAGGGTAAAGGTGGTGCCTGAGCCCGACTTGTCGTATTGGCACTAGACTGCCCTGTATGTATGACCTGCAGAAGAACAGTCAGATCAGGGTAAAGGTGGTGCCTGAGCCGACTTGTCGTATTGGCTCTACACTGCCCTGTAATGTATGACCTGCAAAAGAACAGCCGACCAGGGTAAAGGTGGTGCTGAGCCGGACTTGTGGTATTGGCTCTACACTGCCTGTATGTATGGCCTGCAGAAGAACAGCCAGACCAGGGTAAAGGTGGTGCCTGAGCCAGACTTGTGGTAATGGCAATACACTGCCCTGTAGTATGACCTGCAGAAGAACATGCCAGACCAGGGTTAAAAGGTGGTGCCTAACCAGAAATTGTGGTATTGGCTCTTTCACTGCTCCTGTATGTATGACCGCAGAGAACAGCCAGACCAGGGTAAAGGTGGTGCCCGAGCCAGACTTGTGGTATTGGCACTACACTGCACTGTATGTTGAACTGCAGAAGAACAGCCAGACCAGGGTAAAGGTGTGCCTGGCCCCGACTTGTGGTATTGGTTCTACCTGCCCTTTTATGTTTTGACCTGCAGAAGAACAGCCAGACCAGGGTAAAGGTGGTGGGCCCGAGCCAGACTTGTGGTATTGGCTCTACACTGCGCCTGTTTTTATGACCTGCAGAAAAAACAGCCAGACCAGGGTTAAGGTGGGGCCTGAGCCAGACTTGTCATATTGGCACTAGACTGCACCTGTATATATGACCTGCATGTCGCCCTATGTCTGCAGCAATTATGACAATTCAGTTTTCTAGATTTGGCTGTGACTAGAGACAAAGGACTATATCAGCAGCAAATATGGCAAGTCAGGTTTACAGATTGAGATGTGACTACAGACAAAATACTAGATCAGCAGCGAGTATAGGGAGTCAGCTCGCTTCAGTCACACCTAGCACCTGACAGACGTAATTCTTTTGCTTTCATAAAAACTGAAGGAAGTTACTAAGAAACTGATGTTAGATTCCTTTCTAATATTAGAAGAAACCAAGGAACTAGACAGATCTGCAGGCCGATGTATTGCATGTAGAGTGCCCGACTTCCTCATAGACAGACGTCAGAGTGTGAAATGAAATGGATCAAATGCTTATAAATTTCATTGGTGAGAGTTCACATGACGTCCTTACCATTGAGCAAACAACACTAATCATATTACAGTGAGTCATTGCTGGTTCTTGGCGTGTGACCCGTGTGATAACATGATGTCTCTATGACAGTGCCAAGTACCGCTTGGACTGTGGCTTTAGTTAGTTGCATTCATCGTCATCATGGGTCCAAACTGTATGACAGGTTAATTCTCTTCAGGGTATTAATAGTGGGGATATCCTGCATTTTAGGCTATTGGGTTCATGTATTGACTATGGGCATCCTTAGAAAATGTGACTATAGTATTATATAGCACTTTTGGTTTTCCCCTTAGAAGATTTGACTATCCACCTTCGTCTTTGAGAATTTCCCTTAGAACCAGACAGGAGTGGTGACAGGTCTTAAATGTCACTTTTGAGACTATACCTCTAGCAGAGATGTAAATGTGGCCGAGCCTTTCTATGGGATGATATTTGCAAGGTGTGTTGCACATAAGATGGATGTGGCCTTTTAGGGGCATGACTGATATAACTGGTTGTAGCTAACCTAAAGGGTACTTAAAGGGGTCTTCCGAGAGTTGTAAAAGCACCTTTGTCTGATGGGAAATGATAAAAAATAGAAGAAGCAGTTCATACTTACCTCCAGGGCCGCCAACAGAAATTTCAGGGCACCATAAAGCTGAAGCGTCTGGTCCCCCCCCATAAACCCCGCTCCCAGCAACCCCATTGCCTGTCCCCAGCCACCCTATCGCCCGCCCCCAGCAACCCCGCCGCCCCAACCCCAGAAAAAAATGCAATTGCGCCATGTTTTTGGATTTATTTCTTGTTGGATTTTACAACTTACAGTATATCTGTATTGTGTGGGTCAGTACATATACTAGGGCCAGCAAATATCACCAGATGATCACCGCTATGATGTTACTGATCAAACCAGTATACCCAGACCAATTTGCAAACAACAGAAATTTATACAAAGCCTTTAATACCGCCACATCATCACCACATATCTCCACCATAAAGATGCTGAATAATACTACCATACTGTCACTGAATATAATTCATTACAATAAGACCAATATTAATGCCATACGGTGACCATACAGTGGTAGATAGACGTGTACACAGTGCAGTTACAGATAATGACTCATAGGTGACATCTTGTCTTATGAGTCATTCACGTTCCCTTCTCTTCTTCGTCCACTCCAGACCGCAATGATGACTTCTCCCGGCCACTACCCATCCCTGCAGAATTCACAACACAAACACCTGAGACTCCTCAATTTTTTTTTTCCATCTTCCTACCTGTGCCCGCCCCTATGTACAAATTCCTAATCCATATTGGCCCAAATGGTAGTTAGGTATAAAGCCCCTCCCTCTGGTGGTAGGTAGCCGGGTAGTGGGCAGGTAAGGTTACCCCCGTAGGTAGGAGGGAGGTGGGTAGATAGCCGGGTTACTAGGGAGGTGGGTAGCCAGCTAGGTAAGTGGGTAGTAGGTAGTCAGGTAGCCAGGTAACCAGTCGGAAAGCCATTAAGGTAGCCAGCCGGGTAGCCAGGAATGTAGGTGGTTAGGTAGCCGGGTAGCCAGGGAGGTAGGTGGGTAGCCAGTGAAGTAGGTGGATAGGTAGCTGGGTAGCCAGGGAGGTAGGTAGCTGGGTGGGTAGATAGTTGTGTGAAGGGGCCCCCATCCTCCTCCTCCTCCCCTGCCGTGTGTGGCTGGGGTCCTCCCCCACACACATCGCTGGGGGGAAGAGGGGGCTCCCCACGCACACTGCTGGGGGCTCCCAGGAGCTACAGGGTTGAGGAGAGGAAGAGGGCCCTGCTGAGAGGGTGTTCGCGCTCCCAGTTACAGCTTCACATACAGACTGTCCCGCCGCAGAGAGAGAGAGGAGGGCCCCGGCTCTGGTCACAGCGCAGCTGCGCAGGGTATGTAAGTATAAGGCTGTATGTAATCATGTGAGCGCAGGCTGCACAGTGCCTGTGACCAGGAGCGCAGGTCCCTCTCTGTAGCACCAGGCGGGCCAGTTTGTAATGAGAAATAAGGGGGCCTGCTTGCACCGGGCCCCGTACAGGAGTACCCCCTGTACTGCCTTTACTGCTGCCCTGCTTACCTCCCAGGCGCTCCAGTTCGGCCGCGGTACCCATCCCGTTCGTCCCGTTAATAGAAGTGAACAGTCATCATTCATGGGACTGGTGCAGTTGATCACAGGCCACAATGGTCATGTGTACGTGACATTGTGGCCTGTGATTGGCTGTACCGTCATGTGAACGATGAATGGTTAACTGCTACTACCGGGTTGAACAGGATGGGCACCGCGGCTGAACGGGAGCATCCGGGAGTAAGTAGGAACCTTCTATTTTTAATCGTCCCCGACAACTCTCGGAACACCCTTTTAAGGATCTAGTATAAAATATACCCCCAATTATTTACTCCACTAAAACATACACCTCTCTTGATAATATACGGTACAAATACAGCCACCTCCATAAAAGCACCCTTAGAGGAAATCTATGGATGCACCTTCGCTGGTGCTTGTTTCTTAGATCATAACCAAGTAAGTGGGATGTACTCCATCTCCACCCTTACATCTGGTTCCAATTCAATAAAGGAGAACCAGAACTGGGAATCAAGGGGCAGCAGGTCATGGCACTGCACTTGATCCCTGTGTTATCCCCACTGCCCGCTTTGGCACAGCACGGGTTTATAGGAAAATTTTTAATAAAAAAAAATGCCCAATTTGGAAAATAAATTATTCCCGGAAAAATTTAGGTGATTAACACTCTGCAGGGAGACGGGCCCTAAACCCTGGCCCACAGGGGAACCGGGGAAAACCCCAAAGGGGGGCCCCTTTGGGCATGGATCCCCTTGGGAAACAGGGGCGGGCCCTTTTTGTTTCCCCATTTAGGTGGAAAAGCAGAAAACTATAGGAGGAGTGCAAGATTCATGTGCATTAAGGTAGCTGCAGGGTGGGCCCTAAGAATGAACTCCACTTCTGGGCCCCAAGAATCATCTCCACTGCTTGGCCCCAAAAATCAACTTTACTGGTGAGCCCCAAGCACCCTATCTGGTGACGTCTCCCATGGGGGTTCCCTGAAACCAAAGAACCCGGACAAAGGGGCAACATGAATAAATTTCTCGCGGGGTGGGTGGGCGGGGCCCTTTTCCCCCGGGAATTTAAATGTGAAATCTGCGCCTAAAATTTATATCGGGGCCGGGGCGCGCTCATACATACAATTTTAAAGCCCCGCCGCGCCCTCGCCAGGTGTTAGGGGGCATTGCGGGATTTTGGCGCATTGGCGGCGCTGCGCCTAAATTTTTGCCCCCGGGAGCTAGTGCACTCAAAACATGCGGGGAAAAGTCCACCCCCCGCCTCCCCCAGTGTGTGGGGCGCAGGCGGGGACCCTGGGCGCAGTGTGGCCTGGGGCCAAAAAGATTCGCCACCGGGAGGAAAAGCACACTCATCAATGGGGGGGAAAAGTCCGCCGCGCCCTCGCCGTGTGTGGGGTGCATTGGGGGAATGGGAACCTTTGGGCGCTGTGGGGGATTTTGCGCCAAAAATTTCTTTTCCGAGCAAAGACAGGGGCCCTGGAAAACGGGCGAGAAACTTTAAACAGATGCCCCTGGGGGAGTAGGGAAACAAAAATCGCCCTTTATAAAGGGGGAAAAAATTTCTCAGAAAAAGAGCTGAACCCCTCAAAAATAAAAAATACATAAAACAAAATCACTTTTCCAAAAATCCAAAATTTTTAAAAATTAAAGGGTATTGGGAAAATTTCCCGGGGAAAACAGTAATTCCAAAAAACTTAAAAGCTAATTTTCCCTTGGGCGGCACAAACCCGGGCCCAAACCAAAAAGGGGCCCAAAAGGAAAACCAAATTAAAACCCATGGGGAACATTGACCAAACAGAATCAAAGGGGGGGACGTTTTAAAATACAGTAAAAAAAGCAGAAAAGAGCTGAAAGGGTGAGCTAGTTTTGGGGGGTTTTTGGGTAGCTCGCCAATTTAAATAGGAGGGGGACAAAAACCCATTAAAGCCTTTTGGAGAAGTTTAACCCAAACAAAATCAAAGGGAGGGTATTCAAAATACGTAAAAAATGCAGGGAAAAAAAGGGTGATTTTGGGTTTAAACTAGCGGGGGTTGGGTATCTCACCAAACAGAAAAAGGGAGCCCACAGAGACCCCTTATATCCTATGGAGAACTAACCAATCAAATAGGGGGCGACAGAGACCCCAAAATAACCTATTGGGGGAACTATTGACCAATGAGAATCAAAGGGGGGAAAAGTTCCCCAAAAAACCCGTAAAAAAGCAAAAAAAGAGCGATTGGTTAAGCTAGCGGGGGCCCTTTGGGTATCCCGGGCCAAACAGAAAAGGAGCGACAGAGAAACCCTTAAAATTTCCCATTTAGAACAAATTTACCAATCAGAAAAGGAGCCCAAGACCCATTTTTAGCCTATGGAGAACTATTTTTACCAATGAGAACAAAAGGCGGGACCCGTTCAAAAAACAGGGAAAAAAAGCAGAAAAACTGAAAGGGCTGAGCTAAAGGGGGCTTGGGTACCCGGGCCCAAACAGAGCGTGTGCAAAATTTTCCCTTTTTAGTCTATGGAGAGATGGGCGCACTGGAAATTTTCGGCGCTCACGCCGTGCGGCATGGAAATAGGAAAAAAAAAATAATTTTTATTAAAAAGTAAAACATTTTCAGATAAAGAGCCAACCCTTCTAAAAAAACAAAAATCAATTTAAAACCCAACAACACGTTTGTCGCCGAGACCCGGGGCAACATAAAGGGAATTTTTCCCAAAAGAGAGAATTGCCGGGAAAAAACAGTAATTCCAAAATTTTGTAAGCTATTCCCCAATTTGGGTTGGGAGAAAGCCAGCCAATAGAAAGGATGACAAAAACCCCCTTATATCCTATGGGGAAGTTTTTGGGCCAAAACAGAAAAAGGAGCGACAGGGCCCATTCTAACCTAGGGAAAGGGGTATTAACCAAACAGAAAAGGAGCGACAAAGTCCCAATATAACCAATGGAGAAGTTTGGACCAATCAAATTCAAAGACGGGACAGTTCAAAATACAGTAAAAAGACAGAAAGAGCTGATTGGCTGAGCTAGCGGGGGCTGTGCTATCCCAGCCAATCAGAGCGCGAGCTACTTTCCATATAGTTCTATGGAGAGATGGGCGCTCTGAAATCCCGTTTGGCCAATGTCGGAGCGGCTCTATGGAAGTATGAATCAAGAAAAATTAAATGCGAAATCAAATGTAAACATCTATTGTCAGATAAAGAGCCGAACCTAATATGGGTGGTAACAAATAAAAATATTAAAATCCCAACAATCAGACGTTTGTCGGCCAGGATCATGGTATAGGGAACTGAATAAGAGAATAAACATGGAAAATTAATGAATTCAAATTGTTTAAAGTCTTCTCATTTATGACATATAACAGCAAATTCTACATGATGAGCTGAGCCAATGTCTTTCCCATTATAACCTGTATTTGAATGCTCCGCCTTTGAATATAGAATTGCCCGCTAGCTAATTCTTTTCTCCATAGATTATGGAATGCCCCCTATTGATTGGTCAATATCTTCTCATAGGATATTATGGGACTTTGTTCGCTTATTGATTGGTTAATACTCCTTCATAGGTTAGAATGGGCCACTGTCGCTCCTATTCTGATTGGTCAAACTTCTCCATAGGATATAATGGGTCTTTGTCGCTCCTATTCTGATTGGCTGGCTTCTGCCGACCAAATGAGAATAGCTTACACAATTTGAATTACTGTATTTCCCGGCAATTCTCTCTATTGCAATTCCTATGTTGCCCCCGGTCTCGGCGACAAACGCGTTGTTCGGGATTTAATTGATTTATTTTATAGAAGGGTTCGGCTCTGTATCTGATAATGTTTTACATTTAATAAAAATTATTTTTTTATTCATACTCCATGCCGCACGGCGCTGAGAGCGGAGATTGCATTGCGCCCATCTCTCCATAGACTATAATGGGAGAAGTAGCTCGCGCTCTGATTGGCTGGGATAGCCAAGCCCCCCTCTAGCTCAGCCAATCAGCTCTTTTCTGTCTTTTTACTGTATTTTGAACTGTCCCGCCTTTGATTTTGATTGGTCAAAACTTTTCCATAGGATAAAAATGGGCCCTTTGCCCCTCCTATTCTGATTGGCCCAATATTCTCCAAGGTTTAATGGGTCCCCTGTCGCTCCTTTTCTGTTGGTGACTAGCCAAGCCCCCTAGCTTAACCCAATCCTTTTTTCAGCTTTTTTACGTATTTTGAACGTCCCCCCGGGATTCTGATTGGTCTAAACTCTCCAAGGAAAATAATGGGTCTTTGTCGCTCCTTTTCTGTTTGGCCCAAGCAGCCAAGCCCCCGCTGCTCGCCATTTCCTTTTTTCACATTTTTTTATTGTATTTGAATGTCCCCCGTGGTTCTGATTGGCAACCCTTCCCCCAAGTTTAAAATTTTAACTTCGCTCTTTCTGATTGCCGGTTTTAAAGCCAAAATGGAAATATTTTCAGAAGAATTCTGTACCCCAAAATTTCTATCAAGCTTCCTCGCATGTTTCCCTTCTCCCCTTCACTTGCCCCCTTTCCGGAGCATTTAGACCAAAATAAACCAAAGGGCTGTTGTCGGAGTTGCCGGGAGCCGGGATTCCCCTCGTTTTCCCGGACTCCCCATCATAAAATGCCTCGGAGTTTTCGACCAGGGCCCGGTCCCGCCCCGGAACGCCTCCCCCATCCCAACCCCCGCGCCCTTGCCCGCCCCTTCTTTTGGGGGCGACTGAGGCCCCCGGGCCTCCCCTGCCTAACAACCGAAACCCCTTTTGGCGCCCCGCCCCGGGATTCGGGGGGGAGGCGCAAAATTTTGCCGCCAAAAATGGGCGAAAACCCCGATCATACATTTTCGCCCTAAATGATGGACCCCCCTGAAAAATGAGGCTTTATTTCTGCTGCTTTCTGGAAGGTAAAAACCACTTTTTGATCAATTGCTATTAAAGGGGGGAATTTGAAAGGTTTTCCCCTTTAAAAGGTTTGGTATTTTTATGGGGGTTATTTAAGAAAAAAAAAAAAAAAAAAACGGGGCCCAACTGGTGTAAAATGATCACGTAAAGTAAACCGAGCCGAGCTTTCCCTTGGGTGTTAGCTCTTCATTTTTGGGAAGGATATAGAACGGGGAAACTCCTTCTTCGAAAATCCAAATCCAAATTTGTTTTAGTCAGTGGGTGACCTAATGTATGAATTTAACTGGGTACCACTGTTTAAAACTAAGGTTATTTTACAGATGCGCTAAAGGGGCCTCATCATGGGTTGTCAAGATGTTTAAAATCAGGTGTGGAAAATTCCTTTTTCCCACCCCTTTTATTAAATTTGAAAATGTCCCCCCCAAAATTAATTTTAAATTATTATTATTTTGCGCCTAAGCTGGGGGCCTCGAGAAAGACCCACACTTTCCGAAGGGGGCCCAATAAATCTCCCCTTTAATCACATTTTAAATTTACACCCCAATATACTTTTTAATCCTGACTATTAAAATAAACGCCCTTATTGGTTTGGGGTGCAAAGGGGAAAAGTTTTTTTTTCATGTACGTATGAAGAAAAGGGGGCTGATTGGACAAAATTCCCAAACTCTCCTCTGTATCACCCTGGGGGGAGGGGGAAAGGGGCCTTGTCTCCTTGCTTCTGGGCCTTGACCTCGCATCTGTCTCAAAAAAAAGCTTTTGGGGAGAGAAATCTGATACTTTTATAAGGATGTAAACAGTAAAAGCTTTTTTAAAAATTTAATTCTGTTTGGTTTAATAAAATGTAATGATTAAACATACTTTAGATGTTTTTTTCCTTTAAAATTTTCCCAACTTGACAATTTTTATAATATGATTTACCTTTTTTGTGTTTTCCCAAAGAACTGGACAAAAACCTTTCTGTTTGTTACAGGATTTCCAAACTTTTGCTTTTATTTTTTCTCTATCAGGATTAAGCAACCAGAGAGTAAAACATTTTTTGGGTATACTTTTTTTTTAATGTGGAATACAGTTGCTACATTTTAAAGAGGTTCTCGGATCTCACCAGTTTAGATCTGAGACTCGCTCATAGCTCGCTTCAAGCTGACCTCCCAATGGGAAGAGGACTTTGCTTGCCGTTCTTCCCTTTTATCTCTATTGGAGGACACTCACTCGGCTATACTCAGAACACCTATAGAAATGAATGGGGACAACTGCGCAATCACTGCCCTCTTTCCCCTTCTCTGAGTCAGCCCCTTTTAGCGGCTATAAACAGGGGCCCCGACCCCATGCCCCAAAAAAGGAAACCCCTTAAAATTTGGGGAAAAAGGGTTTTTCCAGGGGGGCTCTAATGCTGATTGCCCACAGATCTGATATTAAGGGGAAAACCTTTAAAAGGTTGGGGGTTTTCTCACTACATTGATTCCCTCTTATCGTATCTGTTTTCTTGGTTTCACTTTGAATTCAGAGGTTATGTTTACTGGCTCTTCTGCTAGGCTGCAGTAGAGCCAGGTCTGTAGCTTTAGCAACAGCTGCAGCCTATCAGTGGAGATACAATGGTCTGTAGCTATAGTGACCTGAGAGCTGATAAGCCCATAGAAGAGTGATACTTGGATCTAGGTAAGGACACATGTTATGGCTCTATACTTGCAAAGTAACTTGTATTGGTTCAAGACCTTTAACAAAAAAAACAATCTATAGTGAGTACTACCCTTTAAGGACTAGCTATCGATGTATTTGAACCGCATTTAGAGGCAGATTTGTTTCAGGTTCTTATCATACATCATTTGATTTAATATAAATACTTATTGGTGAAAGAAGTGCATAGTGTTCTTCTATATCAAATATGTCAAGATTGAAATACACTTTATAGTGCTCCCTATTTTACAGTAGAAACTCTTGTATGTCTGTCTCATCCCTACACGGCTACCAATTGGTCACTGGTCCCGGAACATGTTTGGGAAGGTTCCTTCAATGTGATCAATTTACTTGGAGAACTGTAGTGGCACGTGAGTTGCATCATGATTTAAATCATTTGCCACACAATCATGTTTTCCATGTTCAGCTGGAGATAAGCTTCAAAGAGGTTGTCTGACCAAAAAAAACCCTACTAGAAATAACAGAAAAATTTCCAGTGCTCCTGCACGTTACAATGACCTCAGGAAGCAATATTTCCAGCGTACAATAGTTTCCGCAGTACTTCATGTCCTGTACTGCTCTTATGTATATTAGTGAGATACATGCAGTGAATGGAGGTCTAATAGTACCTCTTTACAGTACAGTGAGGTACTGCATGTCCTGTACTGCTCTTACATGTATTAGTGAGGTGCATGCAGTGATTGGTGGTCTAGTAGCGCCTCTCTACAGTACAGTGCGGTACTACATGTCCTGTACTGCTCTTACATGTATTAGTGAGGTGCATGCAGTGATTGGCAGTCTAGTAGAGCCTCTCTACAGTACAGTGCGGTACTACATGTCCTGTACTGCTCTTACATATATTAAAGAAGTGCATGCAGTGATTGCCGGTCTAAAGCGCCTCTCTACAGTACAGTGCGGTACTACATGTCCTGTACTGCTCTTACATGTATTAGTGCGGTGCATGCAGTGATTGGCAGTCTATAGCGCCGCTCTACAGTACAGTGCGATACTACATGTCCTGTACTGCTCTTACATGTATTAGTGAGGTGCATGCGGTGATTGGCGGTCTAGTAGCGCCTCTCTACAGTACAGTGAGGTACTACATGTCCTGTACTGCTCTTACATGTATTAGTGAGGTGCATGCTGTGACTGGCGGTCTAGTAGCGCCTCTCTACAGTACAGTGCGGTACTACATGTTCTGTACTGCTTTTACATGTATTAGTGAGGTGCATGCAGTGATGGAGTCTCAGTAGCGCCTCTTACAAGTACAGTGCGGTACTACATGTTCTGTACTGCATCTTTACATGTATTAGTGAGGTGCATGCAGTGATTGCAGTCAAGTCTAGTGCCTCTCTACAGTACAGTGCGGTACTACATGTCCTGTTACTGCTCTTACATGTATTAGTGAGGTGCATGCAGTGATTGGCGGTCTAGTATCGCCTCTTTACACTACAGTGCGGTACTACATGTCCTGTACTGCTCTTACATGTATTAGTGAGGTGCATGCAGTGATTGGCGGTCTAGTATCGCCTCTTTACACTACAGTGCGGTACTACATGTCCTGTGCTGCTCTTTGCATGTGCCAGGATGAGTGGTAGGAAATGCTTCCACGTCAAAGGTGGGAAATATTTGGCCTGCAGACTGTATATGACCCTCAAAATCATTTGGTCTGTCCTTGCACTTAAGCCAACAAGTGCCAGGAGCTTCAGAGACCAACGCATGCGCAGTAGCAGATCTCGCTTACGCCGTTCTATCCCGATGTGTTACCGTGCATGAAATGATCTCCAAATTTCTTGCTACTTATTTGTTGTGTCAGGACATCAAGGGCATTGGTAACAGCTTTATTTCATGCGTTTTCTGCCCCAATATGCTGTAGTGGGAAAACAGCATGGACTGGTCCATTCAGCAATTGTAATCTTTGTTATTATCATAGTACATAGGATATCATGAAGGTCTAATAGGTTATTAAAGGGGTTGTCTCACTACATTGATTCATCTTACCTCAGTCCTGTTTTCTTGGTTTCATTTTGAATTCAGGGGCGTGTTTACTGGCTTCTACTAGGCTGCAGTAGCAGCCAGGTCTGTAGCTATAGCAACCAGTGCTGGCAGTCTATCAGGATAGATCAAACAGGTCTGTAACTATAGCGACCTGAGGAGCTGATGCAGCCCATACAAGAGGGGATATCTCAGACTAGGTAGGACACTGTTAATGGACACATATTGCAAAGTGACTTGTTTTTGCAAGATCTTTAATATAAAAAGCAATCCTTGTCGTGAGACAACCCCTTTAAGGATTCATTGTAAAAGGAACAGACTATGATGGGAGTTGGTTGCTCCACAATCAGCCCCACTTGGGGTAGACTTCTGTTAGACCATTGGGACCCATTATTTTGTCAGAGCCTAGGCCTACTGGTAGATCCTCTTGTTTCCTGGTGGTCCAGTCTGACCCTGTTTTGCGGTATGCATAGGCTATCTTTTAGTTTTATTAATTAGTTCATTAAGAGACAAGCAAAAAAAAAACAAAAAAACATTTATATTGCTTTTCTCTTTTTTCTCATATTGTTACAGCCAATTTAAAATAAGTGTATACAGTATATAGTTATTGCAGTTATGTGAATACCCAACATGTGGGGTTGGAGTTCCAGACTACCCCATGCCAGCCCTAGGAATCATGTCAAGGGAGCCAGTGATCACGGCTATAAGCCACAATCAAGTTTGATCTAATAGGGCGATATGTATGAAATTTGGTGCTGACATGGCAGTTCTAAAGAGAGATCTTCCCTTTCTGAGCCACTCATTGCCTTCCACTCAGCCAAGCCAGCATCGCTCTGCTCTGTACTGATGAGGGGCAAACACCCCAAAACGGCTGTCTATAGATGGGTGATGCTGGCTTGGCTAATATTCCTTTTGCTTTCCAAAGACCCAGTGGGTCAAAAGCAAATTGAGGATTTGTTACATCCAATAGAGGGCTTGAGCTTCTCAGCTCCTTTCCATAATGCCTTGTGATATGCAGATGTTTCGTGGAGTGCAAAAGGCAATTCCGAATCTCCCCACGCCCATATGGCGCTCTCCCTAAAAGAGAGATTTCCCTTTCAGAGCCACTCATTGCCCTTTCCCCTCAGCAAACCAGCATCGCTCTGCTCGTACTGATGAGGGGCAAACACCCCAAAACGGCTGTCTATAGATGGGTGATGCTGGCTTGGCTAATATTCCTTTTGCTTTCCAAAGACCCAGTGGGTCAAAAGCAAATTGAGGATTTGTTACATCCAATAGAGGGCGCTTGAGCTTCTCAGCTCCTTTCCCATAATGCCTTGTGATATGCAGATGTTTCGTGGAGTGCAAAAGGCAATTCCGAATCTCCACACGCCTATATGGCGCTCTCCCTAAAGAGAGATCTTCCCTTTCAGAGCCACTCATTGCCTTCCACTCAGCCAAGCCAGCATCGCTCTGCTCTGTACTGATGAGGGGCAAACACCCCAAAACGGCTGTCTATAGATGGGTGATGCTGGCTTGGCTAATATTCCTTTTGCTTTCCAAAGACCCAGTGGGTCAAAAGCAAATGAGATTTTGTTCCCCAAAATAGGGGGCGCTTGAGTTCTAGCCCTTTCCAAAGCCTTGTGATATGAGATGTTTCGTGGAGTGCAAAAGGAAATTCCGAATTCCACCCTATATGGGCTCCCCCCTAAGGAGAGTCTTCCCTTTCGACCCATATTGCCCCCCTTTAGGCCAAGCCCCCCGCTCTGCTCTGTACTGATGGAGGCAAACACCCAAAAGTCTTTTTAAACGATGGGGGTGGGGCTTGGCTAATACCCCTTTTTGCTTCCCAAAGACCAGTGGTAAAAAGCAAATTGAGGATTTGTTACCCCAAAACGAGGACCTTGACCTTCTGGGCCCCATACCATAATCCCTTCCCGATACGCCTTTTCTAAATGTTTTAGATATGTAAATGTGACAGTGTGTATGAACCTGTTGTATATGGTTCATGCATGTGGCGTGTGCTATGCCTTGCATAGCATATCTTTGGTGTATTCTAAAGTGTTGCGTCTATTGCACAATGCCCCAAAAGTTTGGTGTTCAAAATGTTACCCTAGTAATAAGTTTTTTTTTTTGGGATTCAGGCATTGTGTTAATGCATTGTGCATTAACTTCCTATAACAAATATGTAGTACGCTTATGGTGACGTGATATTTCTTTCATGTGATATATGTAACTGCATAACCACAAGAACTGTGTGATCTCACTTCCCCTCTTCACTTTACCTTGCAAAAACTGGACTTCGGATGAAGCAGCATTATCAGCCAGAAAGGGGAAGAGAGAACCTGAAGCCGTCGCCATCAATTCACTGCAGCACAGTATTCAGACATGTGTAGGTGCATAGTATATTTCTGATCAGTCAGACAAGCCCAGATTTGTATCTATTTTTTTTATGGATTTTTTTTTGCTTGCATAATAGGATAATAATATGTATGAGAAAATTCAACACTTCCAACTGTAAAGATATATTAGAAATTTTAACCCCCTTAAGCCGGGAAAACATGGGAAACCCCAATAGAATTCATGGCCACAAAATTTTTTAAAAACGGTTTTTGCTCCTTTGTGGCAACCGGGGGCGGGGAATTTTTATTTTTTAGCGCCGTACCGGGGGTACAAGGAAGGGCCAATCCGGGACGCAAGTTGGGTCCCCCTTTATTGGGGGGAATAGTCTAAGTTAACTTTAACAAAGCGAAATTTTTCATCCTTTTTTTTTTTTTTGTGTTTCAAATGTAACAGTTTTTTTTTTTAGGTATTTTTTGCGACAAGATGTACTTTTAGAATATCTAAAAGTTTTAACTTAAAAAGTTTGCAAGAAAATTTTTTCATTTTTTTCAATATTTTCTGTTTTTTAATTTTTTTTTTACACCATTCACATTTCACACTTGATAACTTGTTAGATTAATTCTACAGGTTATTATGGTCGTGTGGATATGTAATATGTGTAGGTTTTATTGTCTGTGTAATGTATGTACAATTATTTTTTATTAAGTATTTATTTTTATTTTATTATTTATTTAATTTTTTTCTACACTTTTTATGTTTTTTTTACTTTTTTTTTTAAAATCCCATGAAGAGATAACTGTTTTACATGTTTTTGTTTTTTACACTTAGTAATGTATTAGCATATTCATATATGCTAATACATTATAATCTGTGTCAGTCTGACACAGGCAGTGATCAGGACAGCAACAAGTGTGTCCTGATCACTGGCTTCATACACAGACAGCCTTGGGGCTACTCTAGGTCCCCAGGGCTGACTGTGCAGCCGTTCCCGGGGCTCTGTCGGGCCACCAGAGTCCCAATCACCAGACAGAGCAGGGGAAAGGCCTTTGATTACTCTGCGGTCACGAACCGTGGCAATCAAATGGTTAAGCGCCGGGAAGCAGAGGTTTCCCCCTCTCCACAGCGCTTGCAGAGGCTGCGCTGGGAACAGGGCTGTGAAGTACAGCCCCGTTCTCAGCGCTTACTTAACTCCCGGAACGTCCCTATAAAACACTTTTTGCACACTGCTTGACAGGTGGGTGTGGCTTACTGAAAAGTAGGTGTGACTGCGATCTGACACTCTTTGCCAAAATTGTGCCAAAATTCTAACATTGAAAGTAAGTCACAAGACATAAAAACTGGTCTTAAGGTTAGACCCATCTAAAGCTGCACCAATTTATTGATCAGCGTGAGCCACAATTATAAATCTGGTGCATTTTTAGACTGCTTGTCTTGATTTATGCTGTCTAACTTTTAGACAGTGATAGTAAAGAGGCCATTTTTTTTTTTATGAAGGGGAAGGTTTTCCTGTCCTGCTCAGTTTGGGGGGAAAAACTTAAAAATAGGGGGCTGCAGGCTAGCAGGGCTCTGGGCTGACCCCGGGCCCAATAGCTTTTCTATTAGAAGACAAGTATTAAAAAGTTGAAAAATTTTAATTGGGGCCCTTAAAATTTTCCTTTTGGGCCATGATTTTTATATGCAGTTGAAAGCAGAAGTTTATACACCCTATATAAAAAGACACATCTGCATGCTTTCCTCATTTTTTACATGAAATCAAAAATAACCTTTCCCCCCATTTTAAGTAAAATTAAAAACCAAAATTATTTTATTTGCCAAATTCCCGAAAAATGAGGGAGTTTTTTTAAGGCATTTTATTATTTCTGCAAAGTCAAAAGTTTCCATACTTTTATTGTTTGGTGCATTGCCTTTTAAACTGTATGACTTGGGTAAACATTTTGGTATCCTTCAACAAGTTCTACAATTTGATGGGAAATTTTTGGGCCCATTCCTCCGACAAAAATGGTGGACTGGCATGTTTGTAGGTTACTTTTTGCACCGGCCTTTTCGCTTTGTCACAAATTTTCAATAGGATTGAGATCAGGGCTTTGTGAGGGGCCCCCCAAAAAACTTTGACTTATCCTTAAGCCATTTTTGTACCAGTTTGGCAGTTTTTTTGGGGTCTTTCCTTTTTGGAAGACCCTTTTCCCCGCCCAATTTTAATTCCTGGTGATGTCTTGGTTTTGTTGTTTCAGTATTCCCCATATCTTTTTTCCTCATGATGCCATTATTTTGGGGGCACCAGTCCCCCTGCAGCAAAAAACCGCATAAAAAATGATGCTGCCACCCATGTTTTAAGTTGGGTGGTGTCTTAGGCTTCCCAAAACCCGAAAGCGTGATAGTTAAGCCACGCCGAGAGGGGAGTCTAAGTCCCCCGGGGTATTCCCCAGACCCCGGGGGCAAAGGGGGATGGATTTTTTGGGGCGGGTGAGGCTCCCAGGCGCTACCCTGCGTGACTTGCTTGGAGGGCGCCGGGGTATAAAGGACGAATGGGAACAAAAAGCGTAGTCGGAACAGGCAGAAGGTCAGGACAGGGGAGAGGTGTGGTGGAACGGGCAGACGATCGGGGGCGGAAAAAGGGAAGGTCAGGAAAGTAGCGGAAGGATGGTCACGGTAAATCGAAGGATTTTCCCAACATCAGAACTGGCAAACGCACCCCAAAAAGTTTGGCGGTGAGTGCTGGGGGGCGTATACTTTATATAGGACCAGCAGCGGCATAATTGACCCATTTCCGGCGTAACAGGGCCCTTTAAAATCCAGACCAGCCGTCGCGCGTCGCCCTAGGGAGTGGGGTACGCACGCGGCGGCCGGGACAGGCCGGAGCAGCGTATAACCGGAGCGTGTGGATGGGTATCAGTGAGCAGAATGCAGGACATGGATGGCAGGGGGATGGTTCGCGGAAGTTTTTAGCCGCGGCACCCGCGCCGGACCCCCTGCGGTCAGGGGGGCGGCCGCGGGGGACAACGCAACCCGCGCCAGACCCCATGACACTCCCCTTTTCCTCCAAATGTAATAATGGTTGTTATGGCCAAACAGTTCAATTCTAGTTTTGTCAGACCACAGGACCATGTCTCAAAATGTAGGTCTTTGTTCCTGTGTGATTTTGCAAACTTTAATCTGGCTTTTAAAGTCTTCTTTTGAAGTAATGGCTTCTTCCCTGGAAGAGTGTTCATTTTCAGCCCATGTTGATACAGTATTCGTTTACCGTGGATAGGGAATCTCACAAGGTCTTTGTTTTGTTCTTGGGTTGATATGCACATGCCGGACCAAAAGCAGTTCATCTCTCGAGACACAGAACCTGTCTTCTTCCTGGAGCGGTGTATGAGGCTGGACATTCCCATCTTGTTATTTTGTACTTGCATTTAATGTATTTATACAGATGAACGAGGGGCAACCTTCAAGTATCTGGAAATTTCTTCCAAGGATGAACCAGACTTGTGCAACGTCACAAATCTTTCCTGATATTTTGGCTGATTTCTTTAGACTTTCCATGAGTTACACAGAGAAGCAGTGTGTTTTGGTGTGCTTTTAAAAAAAACATCACAGTGTGACCTCTTTTTAAAAAAAAATGAACTCAGATTATTACCAAAATTAGAAGCTTCCAAAGACATGGGACTCATCTATGGGCGGTCCAAATTGCTTAAAGGCAGGAGTAATCTAATGTATGTAAACTTTCGACTTTGCAGAAAGTAATAAAGATGCCTTGAACGTCTCTCATTATTCTGGCATTTGGCAAATATAAATAGAAATAATTTTGGTTCCTAATTGACCTAAAACGGGGAAGGTTTATTCTGATTTCATGTCAGATAGTGAGAAAAACCTGCAGATGTGTCTTTTTATATAGTGTATGGAAACGTCTGGTTTCAACTGTACATTCCTTCCTCCATAATAATATACAGTGATGTGATCTGTAGTTTTCACTATCCATTTTATCAGTATATAGAGATATTGATAACTGTAACGGACGCCCCTGCGACCACTGTCCCGGGCCGCAGGCGCGTCCGTGCCTCCGCTCCCAGCGGGCCCGTCCCGCCCGTCGGGTTCGGGGTCCGCCGGTGTCGCGCCTCCTGCCAGGTCCACTTACCCAGCCACGCTCCTGCTCTGTCGGCTCTCAGCTCCCGGCCGTGTAGCTCGACCCTAGGGCGTGCCCGGCCCGGCTCTCTGAGATTTAAAGGGGCGTGCACGGTATTGGTTATTGCCAGGCAGCTGCTCCTATTTAAGTCGGCCTCTTCCTGCCAGCCTTGCCGGATCCATGTGTATATTCCATGGTGAAAGTGTTCAGAGCGTTCCTGTTTGCCTTCCTGTGTACGACTCCTTGTTACGTTTTACCGTCTACGAACCTTGCCGCCTGCCCCGGACCCTCGGCTTGTCTACCGTTACGAACCAGGCGCCTTGTCCTGACCTCCAGCCGTCCACGACCACGAGCCGCCTGCCATTCCGTTACCTTGCACCCCTGGCCGCCACTTCAGGCAAGCCCCGCCAGTGGTAGTGACTGGTGGACTCCCGCCGCAGCAAAGACCATCCCGCTTTGGGGCGGGCTCTGGTGAATACGGGACCCACTTAGACTCCACTCCCTGGTGTTGGCTACTCCATCGCCTGCGGTGGTCCAAGTGGATCCACACCCCCCTACTCCAGAACCGTTAACGTTAGGATCCGGCCCATGGATCCCGCCAAGGGGGCCGTTATTCACAGCCGGCGATCGTTGTTGCCAGCCAGTATCGCACTCGGTCAACAGCGCGAATCACCCAGCTTTCCTCCATGTTGCCAGCACCTCGTCCCCGTCCAGCAGCAGCAGCCTTCCGGCCAGCTCCAGCGGTTTGTTCCTTCCTTCTACGGGTTCCGGTGGCTCCAAGGGGAGCCCAAGCTTCAACCTGTCGCTCCCGTCCAAGGATGACGGAGACCCGAGACTCTGCAGGGGGTTCATCACCAATGCACTATGCACGTGGAGTGATGACTGACCAGTTTCCTGTCCCGAACGTGCGAAGGTGGGCTTTCGTGATCGCTCCTCTCCGGGAAGGCCCTGGCTATGGGCCTACGCCTCTTTGGGCAGGACGATCCTTGTGACGGCGGAATCTACAGTCATTTCCTCAGCGTGTTCCGCAACTGTCTTAGAGGAACAGCCCGTGCATCTTGCGGAGGACTGCCCTCCTAACCTACGGCCAGGGGGAGCCGGTCTGTAGGGAAGACTACCGGTACAGTTCCGACACCTGCCTCGGAACTCTCATGGACGACGGGCCGCACTGTGATGCTACCTTTAAGAAAGGGCTCTTTAAGCAGAGTTAAGTGACGTCTTGGCCGCTATAGACGTCCCGTCTTCCATCAGTGACCTGATTCGGTTAGCGACCCGAGCGATTTTTGCTTCATTGATCGGGAGGAGGAGCTACAGATGAGAACAGTCGTACCAAGCCTGCGGGAGACTTCCACACCTAGGATCAGTGGGGGAGGCATTCCTAGGTGCAACCTCCTCGCCACACCTGTTGATTGCCGTGCGGGACGTGACAAGACTGCATTCACGTTCCATGTTTCCGGCGTTTCTGGACTCCGGCTCCGCCGGGACCTTCATGCACCAGTCCATCGTGAAGCAATATCGGCTCCAGTGGTACGCTGGAGGAGACCGCTTGTCATCTCTTCCGTGTCAGCGGGGATGTTTGTTAGCGACACCTCCAGTTCGTCACCAGGCCACTGTTCCCTCCATGTGGGGGCGCTTGCATAAAGAAGGAAGCTCCTTCTACGTGCTGACTCGCTCCTCGTCGGCGATCCTCCTCGGGACTCCCATGGGCTACGGGCTCCACTCTATACCCTGGACTGGTCTATGGAGAGAGTGTTCGTTGGGGGTCCCTACTGTCGGGGACGCTGTTTGGTGGCCCACCTCGCCCGGTGCTTCCCTGTTTCTGTGCAACCCTACAGGGCCATTGCCCGGGGCTGCCGCCGTCCCCCGTAATTTTGAAGTAGCTGATGTCTTCTATGGGAGAGGCCAAGTGAGAGTCTTCCTCCGCACCGACATATGATTGCCCAGCGACCTACTGCCGGGTACCAGCCCTCCGCGAGGCCCGAGGTCTACCCTCTGTAGGCTTCCTGAACTCAAGCCATGGAGCGAAAGTACATCCAGGAGAATCTCAGGAGGGGGTTTCATCCGAATCCTCGTCACCCGTGGTTGCGGGGTTCTTTTTCGTAAAAGAAGCAGGACGGTACCTTACGGCCCTCTGCATTGACTTACAGGGGTTTGAACAAGATTCACGTGTGAAGAACCGGTACCACTGCCGTTTTGATCCGGAACTGTTTTTCGACCGCTGCAGGGCGCCAAGATCTTCTCTTATTGGATCTGAGAGGGGCCTACAAACTTGTTCGAATCCGCAAGGTGATGAGTGGATGAGGCTGCACAACAGGGACGGGCACTTTGAGTACTGGTGTGCCCTTCGGACTATTGCAATGCTCCCGCCGTCTTTCAGGAGCTCGTGATGACGGTCTTCAGGGACTCCTCCATCACTGCGTGGTGGTCTACCTTGATGACATCTGGTGTTTTCTCCCTGACTCAAGACCCACCGCAGCATGTTCGCCAGTACTACGCGTCTCCGGGTTGAGAACCACCTATACGCCAAGCTGGGGATGTGTCTTCCATAGACGGAGCCTCCCGTTTCTGGGGTACGTTCATCTCGGATCAAGGCCTACGGATGGATCAAGCGAAACTGTCTGCTGGTGTTGCAGTGGCCACCACCCCGTGGTTTTGCGGGCAATCCCAGTCGATTCTTGGGCTTCTGCAACTACTATCGCCAGTTATCCATCACTTCTATCGCTGGTTGGCCCCGATAGTAGCCGCTCACCAAGAAACAAGCAATCCACGCAGCTGGCCAGTCGAGGCGGAGGAGGCGGTTTCTAAGCTCAGTCAGCCTTCGCTACGGCTTCCATTCCTTGGCAGTCCGGATTCCACAAAGATCTTCCACACTAGGAGGTGGATGCCTCGTCTGTAAGGAGCTGGAGAGTTCTTACGCAAAAAGGGCCCACAGGTAAGACTGTAACGTGCGGCTTCTTTCCAAGACTTTCTTTCGGCCGAGAGGACTAACGATGGCACCGGGAGTCTATAGCCATAATATTGGCCCTGGAAGTGTGCGTTATCTGCTGGTGGGTGCCCGTTTTCCCATCGTATCTACTCGGACCTTAAGAAACTCCAATATCTTCGACGGCGCTCTCAGCGGTACTTAACCCACGCCGGCTAGGTGGTCGCTCTTCTTCTCCCGGTTTCGACTTTCAAATCCACTTAGGCCAGTGAGTAAATGTGAGAGCTGACGCCCTCTCCCGTGCCTCCGACGTGGTGGGTGAAAGTATCTCCTGAACAGATAATACCTCCAGAGCGCCTCATCTCGGCAGCGACGGGGTGGATCGGAAGGTTCCTCTGGAACGGACTTATGAGCGATCCCAGACTCTCCGCAGGTAGTATTCTTAAAATGTGGACATTGCTCATTGTGGCAGGTCACCCCGGCGCTACCGAATAAGAACCTTCTGTCTGTATCCGGTTTCTACTGGTGGCCAGACTGGAAAAAGGATGTTAAGGACCTTCATTTCGTTCTTGTGACTCCTGTGCCCGCATACAAGACGCACGGTCACAAGCCGGGCAGGACCTACTTCAGCCTCTCCCCTTTCCCAAACGCAACCTTGGTCCAACATTCCATGGGACTTCATTATGACTCCTTCGTCGTCTGGCACACCGTTATCTTGGGGTAATAACAGGACGATTCTCCAAGATGGCGCATTTCGTTCGGTGCCCGGCCTGCCCTTCTGCTTCCGTCTGGCGGAACTTTTCTTCCTTCATGTGTTCCGGCTGCATGGACTTCCTCAGCAAATTGTCTCTGACCGGGGAGTCAGTTTGTCTCCCAAAAGTTTTGGCGAGCTTTGCCGGCAATCACTTCAGGTCAAGCTCGACGTTCTATTCCGCCTATCACCGCAGACGAACAAGGCCTGGTGGAGAGGGTCAACAGGTCTTGGGATGCTACCTTCGCCACTTCGTCTCGGCACGCCAAGGATTATTGGGCACAATTTGCTGCCTGTGGCGGAGTTCTCTATAACTCCTTGAGTCGGGAGTCCGCGGGGTCCTCTCCCTTCTACGTGGTGTATGGTCTGCATCCCGCCACATTCCTCCTCTGGGCAACCTCCTCGGAGGGGGTCCCGGCACAGCGGACGCACTGATCCAAGATTTGAAGGCCATCTGGTCCAGACCGTCAGTCGCTGCTCCGTGTTTCCGAGCGCATGAAGAATCAAGCGGACAAGAGAAGTATCCCCCTCAGTCTTCCTTCCCAGGTGACATGGTGGGGCTCTCGTCTGTTATGTCGCTTAGTAAAGATGCCCTCTCACAACTGGGTCCCCAGGATCTGGGCCCTTTGAAGTCATCGGCCGCTTCAACCGGTGTCTTGAACTCCGGCTCCCTCCTGCGATGAGAATTCCCAACTCATTTATGTGTCCCTGTGAAGCACCTGGTCCTTAATCGCTTCTCCTGAAGGCTGTTCCTCCTCCGTTCTGTGACTGATGCGCCGATGTCCTTCTGAGGTCAAGGAGATTATGGGCATGAGAAGAAATAGGGGAAGGCGATACTTTCTGGTGGACTGGAGGGCCTTCGGGCCCGCAAGAGAGGTCTTGGGGCGGAGGAGAATATTCTGAACCGCGCCTCATCCAGAGGTTCCTCACATCCAGTAAGAGAGGGGGCCCAGGAGGGAGGGGGCCCAAGGGGGGGGGAACTGCTAACGGACGCCCTGCGACAGTGTCCAGGGCCGCAGGCGCGTCGTGACCCCGCTCCCAGCGGAGCCCCGTCCCGCACGTCGGGTTCGGGGTATCCGCCCGGTGTCGCAGCCCCTGCCCAGGTCATTACCTGCCACTCCCTGATTTACTCTGTGGCTCTCAGCTCCTGGCGTGTAGCTCGGCCCCTTAGGGCGTGCCTGGCCGGCTCTCTGAGATTTAAAGGGCAGTGCACCGGGTAATTGGTTATTGCCGGGGCCATGCTCTATTTAAGTCGGCCTCTTCCTGCCCACCAGCCTTGCCGGATCCTTGGTGTCTATTCCATGGTGATGATGTGTCCGTGCGTTCCTGTCTTGCCTTCATGTGTACCGACTCATTGCTTACGTTACCGTCTACGAAACCTGCCGCCTGCCCCGACCTCGGATTTGTCTACCGTCTCCGAACCAAGAGCCGCCTGCTGTCCTGACCTGCCTGCCTGTCCACGGGGACCCACGAGCCTGCTGCCAATCCTGTCTTGCACCCCTGGCCGCAATGCAGCAAGCCTCCCGCCAGTGGTTAGTGACCTGGGGACTCCGCCGCAGCAAGACCATCCCGCTTTGCGGCGGGCTTCTGGTGAATACGGGTACCCACTTAGACTCCACTCCTGGGTGTGGGCATACGCCATCGACACTGCAGGTGGTTCCAGTGGATCTACCTCCAGACCGTAACAATAACACAAATCAGTTGGTTCTGTTTAGGTTAAGGAGCCCTGACCCGTCTACTGAAGGAAGTCACAATTCCCACACCAGCCTTCCCCTTCCCCAGCCCGGCCTCAGACTCATTCATTCATTTTACCACATACTGTAAATTCATGGATTTAAAATTGCATAAGTCTGAAAAATCATCTCAGTCTGTAGAAGGAGGAAGAGCAACGTGGGAATTGTGAGATTCATCAGAAGAGGTCAATGTAGACCAATCACTTCACTACATGACATAATCTTGGCGGATTAGGGTAATGGCATTACTGTTGAGAGGCACTGTGAAGTGATTGGCCACTTTTGTACATCATGTTGTCTTTAGAGCAATAAATAATACTGTAATAGTATATTATATAGGAATCAGGGCTCCTCTATCTCATATGTATTTCCAAATGCATAGCTGTAAAGTTAAAAAGAACTTGTGACACCTCCTGACCTGTCTGGTTTAGTAAATCCTTGTGTTCCCTGTGAAATATCAATTCTGGAGCCTCCTCTTATATCTCTGTATTGTGCTGTTCCTCTGTTATTCCTCCTAAAAATGTATTACTGAATCAGTCAGATGGGTGTTACCAATTGGGAGGTGTCTCTGCACATTATCCAATCAGTGCTGACAGAGTCAATGTCAATCGGTGCTAGGACAGATCCCCAATTGGTAACACCCAGCTGACAGATTCGGTAATACATTTCTTGAAGGAATAACAGGGGAACCATTCAACACAGAGAGAAAGAGAAGAGGCTCCAGAATTGATATTTCACAGGGAACATAAGGATTTACTAAAAGAGACAAGTCAAAAAATAGCCACAGGTCCCCTTTGAATGATAAAATGCTGGCTTCTAGCCTTTACTCTCTATTCACATCAATTAAACTGTCACCAGTTGTCCTTCTTTGAACCACTTTTGGTAGGTGCTAACTACTACATTCCAGAAACTCCCTACAGAACCTGCTGTTTTAGGGATGCTCTGACCCAATCATCGAGCCTTCATGATTAGGCCCTAATTGCTCAGATCTTTTTCCAATATATCAACTTCAAGAACTGACCACTCACTTGCAGCCTAGTATATCCCAGCCATTGACAGGTATTATTGTTATGAGACAGTCAACAACAGGGGCGTAACTACCGGGGTAGCAGACGTAGCAGCTGCCCTGGGGCCCGTGCTCTTTAGGGGGCCCGGCGTAGCTAAACATTCTTGCTACCCCGGTAGTTTGGCTACTGCGTCCGACGGCTGTGAATCATCCAGTTTCACTGCTGGCGGACACGAAGCCGCGGGGTCTGGCGATTCCTACCTCTGAACGCCCAGGCCCAAAGGCAGGACTGGTCGGTATTAGCAGAGCAGAGCGGCTCTGCTAATCAGCCTGCACCGGCCCACAGTGCTGACGTGGGCTGCGTGATGACGTCACATCATGTCTAAATCTCCAGGGACAAGTGGCCAGGAGACATCATCATGGCGGTCGGGACCGAATGCAGAACAAAAGAGGAAGTCAACGACTCGTCAGAGAAATGTCACCTGTAACTACACTTCAATCACATATGTCGCGACAGAGTCTGTGTACATGGTTCTACACTATATGGTCACTATATGGTGGGTTATATTGGTCTTTCTTTGTATACAGATTCTTTAGTAGAGTCGGGGTATTATTTTAGTCACTATGGTGATGGTATTTGTGGTTCTGTTTGGCTGGTATAATCAGGTCCATATGTAGTAGTGTTATTGGTAATAATGGTTTTGGTATAGTGGATTTGTTTGGTAGCAGTATGATAGTGAGAAGTATGGTGAGGTATTTGCCCCTTGTATTATCTAAATTATTTAACTGCATGTTCTGGTAAATTTCCGTGGTCAGGGATGTGGGGGGTGTGGGGGGGGGGCTGGTGGTAGTGGGAGAATATGTTCGGGTTAATTTTTATACCTATACAGGATACATGGCACAAGACAGTTTGGCTTTAAGAGTCACCGAAAAAGGCCGTGTACTGGCGCTATGACGTACTAATGCGTCATAGGTCGGTAAGGGGTTAATATAAGCCAGGATGTTGTAAATTACCTCAACACATACTCATGGTAATCAAACATCTATTATCTTGTCATTAACACCCTATACACCAGGCCTGAAAAGTACTTAATGAACACCACATATTTTGTTGTGTTTGCCACCCTGCGTTTCAACAGTCGTAACTTTTTTATTTTTTTCAGTGACGCAGTTGTTTTATGCGGGAGAAGTTCTACTTTTGGGGGGCATAGTTTGAGTTTACATATAAATTACCTTGAAACTTTTGTACGTTTTTTAAAATAATTTTTTTTACAACATTCCCATTTTACACTAAATAACCTGTTAGATTAATTCTACAGGTTATTACTGTCACGTGGATACCAAATATGTGTAGTTTTTCTGTGTAATGTAGGCAGAATAATTTTTTATTAAATATTTATTTTTTTTTATTTTTAATTTTTTTACTTTTTTTTAATCCCATGAAGAAATAACAAACTTTTTTTTTTTTTTTTACACTTAGCATAAATGAATATGCCAATACATTACTAAAACATTACAATATGTGTCAGTATGACACAGGATGCAGACAAGGCAGCACACAGTAGTGCCCTGACTGCAGGTTTGTTATACAGACAATCCTGGAGCTACTCTAGGTCCCCAGGGCTCACTATATAGATAGATATTCCAGGGCTCCATTGGATCATTGGGAGTCCAAATCACCTGATGGAGCAGGGGAATCCTCTTTGATTGTGCCGCAGTCAAAGGGTTAAACGCCGGGGATCACAGATCCTCAGTGTTTACAGACAGACTCTAGGAATGGAGATGTCAAATACAGCCCCGTTCCTAGCACAGTTACAGCGCTGTGACTTGGGACAACTATCTCATGAGATTGGGTCTCACTACTTACCCTGACAGGAGCACCTTTCCTGATCTCTACCTGGATACCTTTTCTGGAAAGTTGTATATTGGAGCTAGATGCCTGTTTTGGTAAGTACAGCTTCTATTGTGGAAACATATTGATTTGAGGAGGCTGAGGATGTGAGCCAACTGAAGAGTCTTTTGTGTTATAGACGAAACTGCATGTTGCGGGAGTTAAATAGCAAGTAATATCTACTCTAACACACTGTACCATATTTGTATCATCCCTGTGGGGGGGGTAAATAGCAAGTATTATCTACTCTAACGCACTGTACCATTTGTATAATCCCTGACATAGATTCAGAGGTATGGATGCCGATGCATTTTTGTGGTACATAGGAATAGGACTATATCTGTAAGATGTTATATTGTCTATCTATACTATACTATTATATTTATGAAATAGTATATCCAGAATCCATCCTTTTCTCACTGTGGAAACAACTCAAACTCTCATTACTGCTCTTATTCATTCTTGTCTGGACTACTGTAACTCCTTGCTTACCGGTCTCCCTCTCTGCAAACTCTCCCCTCTCCATTCTGTCCTGAATGCAGCAGCCAGGCTCATCTTTCTCTCCAACCGCTATACTGATGCCTCTACCCTGTGTCATTCACTGCACTGGTTGCCCATTCAGTACAGGACAGTGTCGGACTGGGGGGTCTGGGGCCCACAGGGGAATTCATCTTGGGGGCCCACCCTACTGTACATGAAAATTACCGGCCTCTCGGACATAAACGCGCCCATTTTACCACATAATACAGTGTGCAAAACAGAACTGTATTGTTGTAGTACAATAGCAAGTTAGTCACACATATGTCATTCTAACATATTCATAGACACATGGCTAAATAGCTCCCTCCATATCCCCCACCACCCCACATACAATATCCCCACCCACCCACATACAATATCCCCCTCCACGTTTCCCTTGGTCACGCACCTCACGACCTCTAAAATAAACACCAGCAAGAAAGTAAAAAGTCTAACTCCTATCACGGGCCAATCGGGGGGCCATTTACGCTGGCTTATACTGGCCCCGATTTAACCACAACACCGCCTATACAAAAACCCAAAAATAGGGTCAGACACCAGCTCAGGTATAACCTACAACACCGCCTATAGAAGCCACATAGTGGTCGTCTCCAGCTCAGGTAAACCTAAAAACCCCTATAGAGACCAATAGGGGTCAAAAAACCAGCTCAGGAAAACCTAAACACAACCACATAGAGGTCAGACCCCCACTCAGGTATAACCAAAACCGCCATATAGAGACCACATAGAGATCGGGACACCAGCTCAAGTATAACCTACAACACCGCATAAAGCCCATAGGGAGGCAACACCCTCAGGTATAACCACAACACCCCCCATAACAGACCCATAGGGTCAGACACCGCTCAGGAAAAACCTAAACAAAATATAGAGACCACATAGAGGTCGCACCAGTCGGTTAAAACCCCCAAAAACCACCGCCTTTTTAGAAATACATAAGGTCAGACACCAGCTCGGGTATAACCTAAAAACCCCGCCATATAGAGCTACATAGAGGTTTGACCCCCACTCAGGTCACACACTTTACAGTGAATACAGAAACTGTCCAAAATAAAGAAAAATAACCCCTAAAATCAGGATCACCGGAGAGTTTTGACTGAGGAGTCATTCTCTTCTTCATGGTTGTTCTTATTCCTTTTCCTCTGCATCCGTTCCACACCGCCATGATGACTTGTCCCCCGGCCACAGCTCATCCCTGCAGAATTATACACAAATTCTTAAACCCCAAATTTTCCCAGCCCTCTTTATCATTCCCACCTCTTAAAATTTCCGGTTGGGGGAGAGGGGTACAACCAAAAACTTAGGCCTTGTATCTAAGGGGTTGGGGGGGGAGAGAAAAAACCCCTTGGAGAAATCTACAACTATGGGGGCTGCCTCTCAATTTTATTACCAGGGGTAAAAAAACCCCTGGGGAGGCAAAGAAAGGCCCCAGTTGTGGGTAGTGGTTTTCCCATTAGGTAAGTGTAGGTATTGGGGCCCCCTTTATATAGGGGCAAGCAGTTGGGACCCCTTTAGGTAGTAACGGCTTGGGCTTCCCATTAAATGTAACAGGCGTTAAGGCCTCCTTAAAAGGGAGTTTGCAGGCGTTAGGGGGCTCCTTTAGGTTATTAAGGGAAGGGGGCCCCTTTTGCTATTTTGCAGGAAATCAGGCCCCCCCCCCTTTATACTGTGTAGGGGTTTAGGGCCCTTTGTTGTAAATTTTTGCCAGGGCCCCTTTGTAGTCGGGTCCCCCCGTAGGTAGCCAGGGTCCCCCCTTTGTAGCCCGGGCCCTTTGTATTTAGGGCCCCCCTTTTTATCAGGGCCTCCCCGTAGGTAGCCAGGGCCCCCCTTGTATCAGGGGCCCCCTGTTTTTGGTGTCAAGGGGGGGCCCCCTTTAGGGAGTCAGGGCCCACCTGTAGGGAGCCAGGGACCCCTTTTTAGCCAAGGCCCCCTTTTTAGTTGGGGGCCCCTTTGTATCAGAGCCCCCGGAGGTGCCAGGGCCCCCCTTGTTAGGGCCCCCCCCCCCCCTTTGTAGTCAGAGCCCCCTGTAGGGAGCCAGGGCCCCCCCCTTAAGCCAGGCCCCCCTTGTGTCAGGGGACCCCCTTGTAGTTTAGGGCCCCCCCTTTTAGCCCGGACCCCTGGTCAAGGGTCCCCTTTTAGCCAGGGCCCCCTTTGTAGCAAAGGGGCCCCCCTTTTAGCATGGACCCCCCTTGTAGCCAGGGGGCCCCCCCGTAATCAGGGACCCCCCTTGAGTCAGGGACCCCCCCGTGCCCCGGGGGGCCCCTTTTTTTTCAGGGCCCCCTTTGTAGCCCGGGCCCCCTTTGTACCCCGGGCCCCCCTTGTAGCCCCGGCCCCCCTTTTAGCCCGGGCCCCCCTTTTTACCAGGGCCCCTTTTTGTAGCCCGGGACCACCTTTTTTTCAGGGCCCCCTTTGCCCGGGGGCCCCTTTTGTCAGGGGGACCCCTCTTTTTAGCCAGGGAAAACCCCGTAGTCAGGGCCCCCCTTTTAGCCAGGACCCCTTTGTAGCCCGGGACCCCCTGAGCAGGGGCCCCCTTTTTAGCGGGAACCCCTTGAGCGGGACCCCCCGTAGTCGGGCCCCCCTTTTTACCAAGGCCCCCAGTAGGTGCCAGGGCCCCCCTGTAGGTAGCCGGGCCCCCCCTTTTTAATGAGGGGCCCCCTTGTATTTAGGCCCCCCGTAGGTAGCCAGGGCCCCCCTTGTGCAAAGGGGGCCCCCCGTAAACCCGGGACTCCCCCTTTTGCCAAGGCCCCCCTTGAAGCGGGCCCCCCCTTTTAGCCCGGCCCCCCTGTAGTCAAGGCCCCCCCTTTAAGCCAGGGCCCCCCTTTGTAGCCAGGGGGCCCCCCCTGTAGCCCGGGGGCCCCCTTGTACCAGGGCCCCCCCTTTTAGCCAGGGCCCCTTTTTTAAACCCCGGGACCCCCTGTACAAGGCCCCCCTTGTAGCCAGGGGCCCCCTTTTTACCGGGCCCCCAGTTGCCAGGGCCCCCCCCGAGCCCGGGCCCCCCTGTAGTCAAGGCCCCCCTTGTAGCCCGGGACCCCCTTTTAGCCAGGGACCCCCTTGTTGCCGGGCCCCCCCGTGCCAGGGACCCCCCTTTTACCAGGGCCCCCCCCCTTTTACCAGGGCCCCCCCCCCCTTTTAGCCGGGACCCCCCCCCCTTGTACCAAGGACCCCCTTGTACCGGGGACCCCTTTTTTGTCGGGCCCCCTTGTAGCAAGGCCCCCCCTTGTGCCAGGGACCCCCCTGTAGTCAGGGGGCCCCCCTTTTACCAGGACCCCTTTTTAAACCAGGGGCCCCTTTGTAGCCAGTGACCCCCTTGTAGTCGGGACCCCCCCTTTTAGTCGGGTTCCCCCCTTTTAGTCAGGGCCCCCCCTTGGTACCGGGGACCCCCCTTTGTGCCAGGGCTCCCCTTGAGCCGGGCCCCCCTGTGCAGGGCCCCCCCCGTATAGGGGGCCCCCCTTTACCAGGGCCCCTTTGTACCAGGGCCCCTTTGTACCCGGGGGCCCCCCCCCTTTAGCCCCCGGGCCCCCCCTTTTAGCCAGGCCCCCCTGTAGTCAGAGCCCCCCCCTTTAGTCAGGGCCCCTTGTAGCCCGGACCCCTTTGTTGCCAGTGCCCCCTTGAGTAGGGACCCCTTGTAGTCAGGGTTCTCCTTGTTGTCAGGGCCCCCTTGTACCCGGGACCCCCTTTGTAGCCCGGGCCCCCCCCTTTTGTCAGGGCCCCCCCTTTTAGCCAGGGCCCCCCTTTTAACCGGGCCCCTCGTGCCAGGGCCCCCCCCCCTTGTGCCCGGGCCCCCCCGTGCAGGGGCCCCCCCCGGGAGCCAGGGACCCCCTTTGTAGCCCGGGGCCCCCTTTTGGGCCCCCCGGGGGAACCCCTTTTTACCCAAAAGGGCCCCCCGGGGGGGGGGGGGCCCCCCCCTGTGCCCCCCCCCCCCCCTTTTGGGTTACAAAACCCCCCCTTGTTTTCCCCCCCCCCCCCCCCCTTGTAGCCGGGCCCCCCCTTTAGCCGGGCCCCCTTTTGCCAGGGCCCCCCTTTTTAGCAGGGACCCCCTTTTAGCCAGGGGCCCCCCCCCCCCTTTAAACCCCCCAGGGCCCCCCCCGTAGCCAGGGTTACCCCCCCCCGTAGCCAGGGACCCCTTGTAGCCCCGGGGTTTTCCCCCCCTTGTAGCAGGGGGAATTGGGCCCCCCTTGTAGCCCGGGCCCCCTTTTTTGGCCCGGGCCCCTTGTAGTCGGGCCCCCTTTGTAGCAGGGCCCCCCCTTTTAGAGGGCCCCCCCTTGTAGCCCGGGACCCCTTTTTAGCCGGGACCCCTGTACAGGGCCCCCCCTTGTTCAGGGCCCCCTTTGTACCGGGACCCCCTTTTAGTAGGGGGCCCCCTTTAACAGGGCCCCCTGTAGCAGGGACCCCCTTTGTAGCCCGGGGGCCCCCTTGTATCCAGGGACCCCCCTGTAGTCAGGGACCCCCCTTGTAGTCAGGGACCTCCTGTAGTCATGGACCCCGTGTAGTCAGGAACCCCCTGTAGTCAGGGACCCCCCTTGCAGCCAGGGCCCCCCCTTGTAGCCAGGGACCCCCTTGTAGTCAGGGACCCCTTTGCCAGGGGGCTCCTTTTTAGTCAGGGACCCCCCTTTTAGTCAGGGGGAACCCTTGAGCCCGGGCCCCCCCTTTTAGTCAGGGACCCCCTTTAGCCCGGGCCCCGTAGTCAAGGACCCCCTTTAGTCAGGGGGCCCCCCTTTTAGCCGGGACCCCCCGTTTCAGGGCCCCCTTGTAGCAGGGACCCCCTGTAGGTAGTTTTAAAAAAAAAAAAACAAAACACCAGCCATTTCCCGGGTTTCCCGCTCCGGCCCCCTCCCCCCCCCCCCCCCCCCCCCCCCCTCAGTGCTGCCCGCCAACCGTACTGCCCCCTCATAGGGGCGCGGTGAAGTGACTCACCGCCCGCCTAGTCAGCAGTAGGGGCCGGGCCCCGGCAGGCTGAAGGGCCTAATGGTTCAGCCTCCCGGGGAGATCGCGGAGCGCAGCGTGTGGCGTGTGCTCTGCTGACCCCGGCCCCCCGGAGTGGGGGACATTAGTCCCCCGGCTACCGGGCCGTCTCTGGGCGCTCGGGGAGGTCCGGGGTTTCCATTGACCGGATTTGCGCGTCCAGCCCCGGGGAGCGCGGCACTGCCTCCGGGGCCCACAGGGGCTGGGGGGGGGGCCCCCACCGGGGGATTAAACCGGCCCCCCGGCGGCCAGTCCGACCCTGGTACGGATACAATTTAAATCATCACACTCACCCCCATAAAGCTCCCCACAGCGCTGCACTCCCTACACTCCTCCCTCACTCTTTTCCCACCCAAACCCCGGCCTCCCCGGCGATGATTTTTGACTACATTCCCAGTCCCCAAAATTTCCCTTGCCCCCCTTCAAGATTTTTCAGGGCGGGACCAGTTCTCTGGAACATACTCCCCCCGGGGCGAAAAGCACACTCACAACCCTCATAGTTTTAAGAGGGGACCCCGAGAATAAATTTTCTGTCTGGCCTACCAGAACCCTAATTGTAACCCCCCCCTCCCTCCTAAACCCCAATTTTCGTCACTTTCTACAATTCGCACTTTTCCTGAAATAGAGTACTGTAGGGTGGCAGGTTCATCTGAATTCTACTTAAACCCCCGATTTTATTACAGGGCTGGACCATTGTAAAACCTGCACTTCTTACCCTTTTACACCCATACACCCCTAATAGATTTAAGCTCTTAGGCAGGGCCCTCACACCTTGGTCTCATCTGTAAGTAGTTTTTTTAGTGAATGAAAGCTTTTTTGTCGTACCCCTGCTGACCTAGTGCTGCGAATAGTTGGCCTATTAAATAAAGATTATTTTTTATTAGCCCTTTTTTGGCCCAATTTCCACCTTGGGAAATATGGAAAGGGGGGATAGGCACTAGAAGTGTGGGGGCGCCCTTATCAGGGCGGTTTCTCCACTGAGGGAAAGTTTAGGGGTTATTTCTTTCTGGGACCTAGTCCTTTTTGTAGATAGGTGCACCGTAGTGTATAATTGGTATACTTTCTTATTTTAGTGTCAGCAGTTAATAAAAGTTATGTTTTAGAAGGAATTTAATGGTTTTTTTGGCTTTATACAGCGCTGTGAGCCGCAAAACTCCTCTTCTTCAGATGTTGTTGCAGGAAGAAGACACACACCGTCCGCCATCTATAGTCGGTGGTTTTTAACAGGTTAATAAAATATATTATTTCTTACATATATTTCTTACATTTTGGAGAGCGAGCCATATCTGATGTATAAGGACGAAATCAAAACGGATCTGGGGATTTTGATGAAATAATGAAATAATGGATGTGGACAACTCAGCGGTTTCATTGGAGGATACAAGCTGAGAACCATGAGTAATATGGAGTTAATTATTATTATTAAGTATTATTATTAAGTAAAAAATAATAATTAAGTAGTTAATTCAATTATATACTGAGAAATGCAGTACAGAATTTCATCCTTTGATTAGTGATCAGTCAAATTTAGAGATTTTTATGGAGACGATAAAAATTGTGAATCAATTAATAAGGAGTTAGATACAAAACATATTTCAGTTGGCAAAGAAATAGATGTTGAAAAATATTTTGTTGATGGTTAAAGTATTTCATTAGTTTCAAAATCAATTTATCCATGATGTAAGCCCAACAGTAACAATGAAGGAAGAAAACGAGCAATGTATTTCATCTGTTATGCACAGACGAACCAACAGAACGCTTAGGGCCCACACAGAAAAAAACCCCAGGTGGGGCTTGAAAATCAAAGAGGCTAGCGCAAAGTAAAAAATACAGCAACGTTTGGCAGAGGATAAAAAAAATTTAAAAAATTCCAAAATAACTTCACAGTGTAAGTTGGGTTTATAGACAAAATTTAAATTTTAAAAAATTTGGACAGAAATTGTTTAATCGCGAATCAGATAAATCGTCTCAAGACAATGTTGATAGATTAAGAAGACTTGTCTGGTGCGTTACAGGTGACCTGCTGACTAAGGCTGCTTTCACACAGCACAGTTTTGTTGCATTTTTAACTACTTCCAATAAAATTGCCTTTATTACCAGCCTTCTTTCGTTGTCTAAATTTTTTCAAAGGGTTTTAAGTAATTCAATGATGTGTGTAAAGTCTTGGGGGAATTAAAAGACACTAAGTACTTTTTTTCCCAGACAGTTTAAGTGAAAGAAGCTTGGGGTAATAAGGCAGTTTAATTGGAGACAGTTAAAACAAAAACCAAAAAACTGTTGAAAGCCCCTTTTAAGATTCTTAATTAATTAAAAAATTGGCCAAAACTTTGTATATTCTCACAGTCCATTGTTAAAAGGGTTTAAACCGTGATTGATAATTGATATCCATCTTTGATGGCAACGCAATTTATCAATAAATTTAAGTTCATAGTGGTGTAGCAGGCCAAATTAACCCCGTCATAGATTAAGCCTAGGTACAGTTTGGCCCAGGCTAGAGTATACCCCAAGGATTAACTGTGATAGGCCACACTTACACCCGGGGTATAAAATAGCTTAGGGCAAACTATACCCCTCCAGGCCAGAATATATCCGGTTATAGTCTGGCCCAAACCACAGCATACCCTAGGTATAGTCTGGCTCAGAAAAAAGTATACTAGAGGGAATAAACTCTATAAATGGGGGTGTAAAATAGCCTAGACCAAACTAATCCTCCAGGCTATAATGTTATCACTTCAGGTTTTTTTTCACCCTGCTCGATTTTTTCCAAATTTGGCAAAGAAAAAAATAAGTGATGGTTAAAATATTTCATACATTTGTGATAGACTGATTCCAAAATTAATCTATCCATGAAGTAAACGCAATAACAGCTTTTCTAAAAGGAAAACTTTAAAAATTTCCTGGATCTGGATAACATCCCCTATCCAGGAAAGCTGGATGACGCCCCATCCCCCACAAGTGGCAGCCAGCTTTTTTATGAAAGAAAAAACTGGGTGCCATTTTTGGAGGATGAAACAACACCCTGGGATTTAAAAGGCTATATGCCTAAGGTAGTGTGCAATTTTAATTTTTTTTACAGATTTCCCTTTGGACAGTTGGATCAACCTCGGATCTATTTTTTTTTTTAAATAAAATGGTTAAAAAGGGCTGATGTAGGGGGTGTTTTATAAATAAAAAAAAATTTGTGTTGAATGTCATGTTTTTTTCCATTTAATTCTAATGTTAGCAATGGGGGTGGACAGACCCTCACCATACTATCCTGGGGCTTGGGTGTCACCCCTACAGCGAACAAACCCCCCTCAAAATTTTACCCAGTCCCCAACGCCCAGGGTACTGTGAAGAGCTGGGAAAGCATCAGAAGCAGACCCTCTAATTTGTGGGGCAGTGGATTTTAAAGGATGGGGAAGGTTAATATCCCCATTTTCTGAAGCTGGGTTGGACCATTATGTAAACCCAAACACTTTTCACCCTTTTCCCCATTCAAACCCCTAAAAAGATGTAAGCTCTTACGAGTAGGGCCCTCACACGATGGGTGACATGTATGAATTTGCATGCGTTAATTTTTTGGCATACATTTCACAAAGAAATGTGGGGACATGTTTTTATAGAGGCACAACACATTTTTAAAGCACCCAGAATGAGCCAAAGAATTTATGGGAAACTACCATACAAAGATTTTCCGCAAAAAAAACTCTATGAACCCAAAAAGTTTGGGGCATAACCCCTTTAAATTTATACTGTCATTTTCATACACTCCTCTATTTTTCCCCCCCGTTTTTAAAACGGTGTGTTCGGCATCAAGTTAAAAAAAAAAAGACGCATGCAAAATTTATAGAAAGCCGCTCCTTTTGCCTGATCTGTAAGTTTGCTTTTATTTTTGTAATGTTTGATTTTTGCTTTTACATTACCCTCTAAATTTTAAGGACTAAAAAAATTTGTTGCCGATTTTATAAATAAAAAATTTATTTATTATTATCTTATCATTATCCAGGACCTTCCCCTCCGTTTTTATCAAGGGTGCAGCTGCTGGTTTTTACGTTGGCCCGGGAATTTAAAAAAGGGGGGGAAACCCCAAAGTTATTCTTTTTAAAATTTTTGAAAATTTAAAAAAAAAACATTCCACTGTAATCAGTAAATAAATCATTTAAAAAAAAAAACAATGTGGGATTCCCTTAATTTTTCATAACTAACAATGGTAAAACTGTCAGCTGCAGCTGAAGGATGGGAAAGTCCATGGATATGGGTCCTTTCCCACTCTAAAAATACCAGCCAACAGCTGCTCCAGAGGCAAACCATGATATTAGAAGGTTCACTTCTGATGTAACCCAACTCTTCCTAGTAACCCCCGAAAGGTTGAAAAACCCGGAGAAATAAATAACTGGAGGTAATGTCAAAACCTTGGGGTGAAAAAAAAGCACCACTGGGGTGACACAAAGGGTCCATTACTAATACTCTCCCTGAGAAAAAATGTAGTCCCCGTGAAAACGGAAAAAAGTCCAAAAGGGAAAAAAGAACGAAATAAAAAAAAACTACAAAAGGGGCCTGACAGTACAAACTTTCCTTTCCCCCGCCCCCTTTTTAAAATCATGCCTGTGGGACGCTTTTCTGGGGGTGCAGGGTACAGAGTTCAAGCTACACAGCATGATTCTGGGGGTAAAAGACCACAAACCCGCGTTTTCTCTTAGGGAAGGAGTTTCTTCCCCAACCCCCCACCAAGTAGATTGTGCCTGTAAGCTGTGCTCTGTATCCTCCTCTGCCCTTTCCCTTTCCACTGAATTTTTTTCCCTTTGTATTAAAAGCAAAAAACCCAAACCCCCCCCTATAACCCCAAAACCCCCCCTACCCCATCACCCCTAGCCCCCCTTTAAACTCCAAACTGTCCCTCCCCTTTAAACCCTTCCCCCCTCCACCCCACCAAACCCCCGTGGAGGGGTTTTTAAAAGAGGGGAGGGACAGGTAGGGGTGTGTGGTTTAATTAGAATTCTAAGTTTTTTTGTGTGGAAAATTTTGCAGGACAAGTCGTTTTCCAGGGGAGTCATCATGGGGGTCTGCACTGGATGGCGAAAAAGACTCACTGGGAAAACCCTGAATGTACCTGCAAATGTAATTTTTAGTTTTGGGTGTATATAAGTCTCAGAGGGCTGTGTCCCAAATGGTATCTACCACATTTGGTCACTGTATGGGGGTAATAAACAAAACTGCAGGTTGTGTACAAATGGTAAACTACCACTATTTTGGTCATGTATGGAGGGAATATACAGCTGCAGAGCCTTGTTTCACTAGTAAACCTAAACCCCAAAAATGGTTACTGTATGGGGGGAATATACATTTTGCAGAGCCGTGGATACTGGGATCCACCACTATATGGTACTGTATGGTGGTAATATTAGTAGAAGTCTTTGTGGTTTTTGGTTCGGGCCCCATTTTGGCAGCTCTCCAGCTCTCCTGGTGCTAAAATAGATCCCCCAAAGTCCACGAAGCTGGATGGGTTTGGGGCCAAAAATCCTCAATTAGCTTTCTTCCAGTACACAGTTGCATGCAGGGGGTGCGGCCTTGTGAAGGGGCATGGCTTTTACAAAGGGGTGTGGTTTATGCAAATTCTCGGGTGGCACATTGTGCACATCACAAACCTTTAAGGGCTCCTTAAAGGGCCCTTTTTTAAAATTGGGGAAGATGATCCCGTATGGTGAGGGTTTTTATTCCCTTTTTTTAGTGTCCCTTTGGGGTTTGATTTCCTTTACGGGGTTTTGGGGTTTTGAATTTTTTTTTTGTTTTTTAACCTGGGAGGCGTTTAATGCAGTGGTTTTGGGGAAAAGGGGTATTTTCCCCGTTCCCCGTGATTAAAGGGTTTTCCGTGTTACAATTTTTTTAAAATTTTTTTTGGGGGGAGGTGTGGATTAAAAAATGTAAGCAAGTGGCGAGAGACATCACCAAATAAATCAAAATGTACTGTGGCGTGTGTTGGGTGCTACTATAATTTTCCCCCTAAATCAGGGTTTAATTTTAGAAACCCCCCTGGGAAACAAGTTTCGGAACAGAATTCCCTTTAGCTTTCCTGTTTGTATGAAAAACTATTTTTTCAAATTTTGTTTTTAAAATTTAAACTGTTGATGTTTGGGTTATAACGGAAGAAAGCTAAAATTTTCACGGGTCAGGGAAATAATTTTTTAAAAAGGGAATACAAAATGCATGGAGGAAAATGATGACCTCAGTATTCTTAACACAGACAACATATTTCAAATTTCTTAACATAACAGACTAACCCCCCCAGGTTTTTATCTTTTAAAATATTTTGGTTTTTCTCTGATTTTCCGTCACCGGGCCCTTACCACTGTTTTACGTAACCAAAGGGAACGACTTTT